>ML843750.1:0-15679 GCA_009831015.1 Picea engelmannii | reverse complement strand
AATACATTGACACTTTGTTCCAAGTTTTGTATATCATTTTGGTTTCTGGTTTAGTATCACTTTGTTGTCTAAATCGAATTCACATGATATAATTCCTTATTATTATACATGCCTTGTTACTTCCTCTTTGATAAAAGACATAAAAGTTAAAGGATTTAGTTTATGAATGATAGCTTTGTCTTCTTTGTGAATTGAATTATCATATATGAATTTGCTGCACAATAGGTTTTCCTTTTGCATGAATTCATAATCTGAAAACTGTTATAATTTCTTTTATGTCTTGTTTTCCCTGTCACATACTTCAGGAAGCATCATAGATGATCCTTTGTGAGAAGCTAAAGGGCTAAATGGTGTGAATTTCTTCCTCCAACCAGCTTACGAAGAAATCATACGCAGGGCAGATCTGGAGCGTTTCCAGGTTAATTAGTTAGATGTTTATTGCTTTGATTAATTAATAGTTTAGTTAGATTTAGATTAGATTATTTAATTCTAGTTAGCTTTCTTTCTGTTTCATAAACATAAAAGACAAAAATAGATTCTTGGCTGTCTTAGGGAAACAAACACATGAGTTTTGCAGGTTTTAATCAAATCTGTAGTTTGTCCATAATGTATATTTGTGAATAAAGAATGATCATAGCTGATAATTAAGTAGTTGATTTGAGTTATTATAATCATAGTTAGTATCTTGTAAATATATAATAGTTAGTAGTTATAGTTAGATTAGTATAGTTAGTTTGTAGTTTTATTAGTTTCTAGTTTCCTTAGTTTAGATTATTTAGCTCAGATAACTTTCTCTTTGGTTTCCTTATGAGACCTTAGAGCGGCCAACGGAGCTGTTAAACTCATTAGGGTGGTCCATACCAAACGGCTTGGGTTATTTAGACAACCCCGGACCAGTTCCACTCTCCCAGTTGACGGATGGACTGTTTCGCCCGTCAACAGGTGGCTACAACCACCTGTCCTTTCCTCATCCAACTTCCCTAAAGTAGAAGTAGAATGATGGAAGAAATGTCACACTATCAATGTGATATATACCGCTATAAACATGTACCAATAAACATGAACCATGCATCAACCATGCCTCAACCATACATCAACCTATACCTCAACCTGTAATCAACCTGTACCATAAACAAGTCCATCAACCATGCACCAACCTGTACCAAACAACCTATAATCAACCTGTACCATAAACAAGTGCAACCAACCATGTAACAAGTATGTACCAATCGTGTGTCAATTACTCATCAACTATGACTCATTAATATGTACCAACATCATCAATTATACACCTCATGTATGTGCCAACTCATCAACTACTTGTCTCAATCATGTACCCAACATTACTTTAACCAAAATCCCTCATCAATTTCATCATCCAAATATGATTTGTAACTCTGTAATAAACCTAATTTATATGATCACATACCTGCAAACCTTTCTTAACTTTAACAACAAGAGACTATCATTTTCATCAAACTTTTCTTTAGTCTCACATGACTAGTTTTAGATTACTTGACAACCCTAACTTGAAATAAACATAACTTTGTACCTATAATGCATAGATATCTAAAGATAATAGACAATGCTTTTTAGTGTGTTTTATGAAATCAGTCCAGGTTTCACTACTTGGAACCTCTCAGAAAAGGAGTTATAGCAAAAATGACATACCTTGATGAATTCTAGCTTATTCTAGAGAGTGACCTTGTAGAGCATACCCCAGATGGAATATTTGTTGAATCGATTAGAAAATGTTACACAAAATATTATATACTATACTATAACCAAGAAATTTTCTCTTACTGAATTTGGATATGTTATGAATACTTTATGCATTTTTTACCCAAAACACTTGTTTTATACTAGTTTCAGGACTAGCCATAAACCCTATTTTCCACAGAGTGTGACTCCAAAACTACAATGAACCACAAGATGAATTTTTCACCACATATACATGGATATGTTTCCCCAATTGAATAGAAATTTCACAGTCTGAATCATTCTATAAAAACATTTATTGTGAAAATGGTGAGATGACCTGTAAATAACATACCTTAGAAAGCATCATCAAAATAATTTATCCTTCCTTGAATTCTGACATTCTTTTCTTCACCTTCCCTCAAAAATTCAACTTAGATATCCTTTGGTTACCTCAGAAACCTATATATATTCAATATCCTCAAGTGTGATGTAAAATGAGAGATCCTTTCCTCTTATTTATACTCTCCAAGTAGCTTCCTTAAAAACATCTTCTAGGTCACTTTGCCCACATTCCTTATTTTAGGGTTAACCCACTTATAATTTCTCCATTAAATTTATTATTTAAATAATTTCTTTTGTACTCATTTTGAATTAGAGTACACACATCACTTCACTTTATTATTTACCTTATAAAATATATTAAACCACTTTAACTATTTCACCATTTGGGGCTTCTAGATGACATACGAGGGTCCTCCAACTTCGTAAGGCCATAACTCTCAAACCGTGAGGAGTTATGTGATGTTCCACATACCACCAGAAATCACATGACATGTACTATCCATATAGAATAGTATTACCTAAAAATATATCAAAACTCATACCTTTATCCATCAAACAAACTTGGGTCCATTACCCAAACCTGGTTTCTCCAACTTCTCATGGCCATAACTCTCTAACCATGCAGAGTTATGTGATGTTCCACATACCACCAAAAATGGCATGAGAAACACTATCCATATAGGATAGTTTCACTGACAAATTCATTGACCTTCATTTAATTATTCTAGAAATAAGCATGGGTTCTCTTACCATACTTATAGGATAACTCAATCTGCAAAGCGTCTTGCCGTGAGGGGTTTCACCATAAGGGGACCACTTTGGAATTCATACATTTATTCTTATTATCATCCATGACAAGACAATAATGAGCCATGTTTACATCAAACAAACTTGTGTCCATTACCTAAACCTTTGTGCCACTGGGCTTTCTTCAAGGGTTGACATCAATGACAACCAACCTTAATCAACAATCTCCCCCTTTGACATTGATGGCAACACTCTAATGCAATACTGAAATCATTTCATGCAATATTGAAGTCATATCACTCATGCTCCCCCTGAACCATGCCTCTATCCTTTGCATCTCTATGACCATTGCTCCCCCTGGAATCATGCCTATGTCCTCAACATATGATAAATCTCTCCCCCCTTTGTCATCGATGATAAAAGTATCTTTCCATATGGGGCTTCTCCCCCTAACTGAACTGTCCTCTTTATGGTGCTTCCTCGTGTACATATAAGACATATAAAATAAGCATTCAAAAGAATTCATTTTGGAGTAGAAATAACTCCAAGTATCTAGCGAAGATACTCAAAGGCTTCCCATGGAAGTGGTTTTGTAAAGATGTTTTCCACTTGTTCTTTTGTGCCCACATACTCAACTCTTATGTTCTTTTCTGCAACATGTTCCCGTAGAATGTGATACTTGATTGGAATGTTCTTTGTCTTAGAGTGCATCAACAGGTTCTTTGAGATACCGATGGCACTTGTATTATCACAATATGTGGGAATGGGCTCATCATACTCAACTTGTATATCTGGCAGAGTTTGTTTCATCCAAAGAACCTGTGTACAAAATGTTGTTGCTGCAATATACGCTGCCTCGGTTGTAGATAAAAATATTGATGATTGTTTCTTTCTTAGCCATGATACTAAACACTAACCCAAGTAGAACGAGGCTCCATTGGTGCTTTGTCGATCATTAATACAACCTGCCCAATCTGCATCTTTGTAGGCAATAGGAGATAGATCCTTTCCTTTTGAATACCATAATCCAAACTCTTATGTTCCTTTGAGATATCTGAAAATCCTCTTCACTACTAACACATGTGATTCCTTTGGTGTTGCTTGAAATCATGCCACCTGTCCAACTACTTTCATTACATCTGGTTTGGATGTTGTAACATATAGTAGGCTACCAATCATTGACATGTATTGCCTCTGATCTGTATACTTTGAATCATCATATTTTCTTAACTTGCAACTGGTTTTCATGGGAGTGATAATTGCTTTGCAATCTTCCATTCCAAACCTCTTTATCATTTCTCTAATATGCTTGGTTTCTTTGATGTATCTGAAGTCCCAAAAATAAGGATAGTTGTCCAAGTAATGACATTTCAAATTCATTCTTCATATCCTTTGCAAATTTATGGCTTAACCTTTCATCATCACTACCAAAAATAATATCATCAACATAAACTTCAATTAATAAAATATTATCTTGACTTACCTTGATGTAGAGGTTGGTGTCTTCACTTCCTTTTCTAAACCCTACCTAATATAGATATTTATCCAGTCTATACTACCATGCTCTAGAAGCTTGTTTTAGACCATACAAGGCCTTCTTCAATTTCCACACATAGTCTGCATTCCATGACAATTGAAATCCTTCTGATTGTTTAATGTAGACTTCTTCTTCAAGCTCCCCATTTAGAAAAGATGATTTTATGTCCATCTGATAAACTTTAATATTTTTGGACCATGCATAAGCTAAAAGAAAACATATTGGTTCCATTCTGACAACTGGGGAAAATGTCTCTTCAAAGTCGATTCCTTCAATATGTGCATATCCTTTACATACCAATCTAGCTTTGTTCCTTGTAACCTGCCCATATTCGTTCAATTTATTCCTGAAAACCCATTTTGTTCATATCACATTCTTATTATTTGGTCTTGGAACCAATTCCCAAGTGTCATTTTTATCTATTTGGTCCAATTCTTCATCCATGGCCATATTGCAAAATTCATCCTTGTTGGATTCTTCAAAAAAATTGTATTCAATTGTAGATAAGAGTAATAGGTGTGTTTTTTCTGGTGAATAGATTTTTCTTCTAGTCTCAACTCCTGCATCTTTGTTTCTGATAATCTGATCTGAAGGATGTTTCTTCTATACTCATCTTCTAGGTGTCTTTGGAGACACTTGTTGAACTTTCTCTTCTATTTCTATTAGATTCTCTTCATCTTCCTCTTGTACCTCTTTTTCATCTTCTGCTTCTTCGAAAGGTTTTTCCATTGATTCATTTTCTTATTCCTTTGATTTTGGTTTGCCTATTTCATCAATTGTTACATTGATTCTTTCCACAACTTTTTTCAATCTCAGATTGTAACACTTGTATTCTTTCCTTGTGCCAAAAAGTACTCAGTTGTCCACATGAGAGTCAAACTTTCCCATTCTGCCATATTCTCTTTTGATGTAGCATTTGCTTCCAAAAACTTTGAAGTGCTTCACATTTGTTGGTCTTCCTTTCCATAGCTCGTAGGGATCTTTGTCAATGTTGTTTCTGAGAATTACTCTTTTAAATGTGAGTTGTTGTATGCATTTCCTGTGTCCAAAATATATTTGTCAATTTGGAATCCATTAGCATTGTTCGAGTCATTTCATGTATTGTCATGTTCTTTATTTCAACAAATCCATTCTGTTGAGGTGTCCTAGCAACAGAGAATTTCCTTTTTATTCCATGACTGTTGAAGTACTCCATAAATTCCTTTGAAGTGAACTCTCCTCTATTATCAAATCTCAAGAATTTGATTTTTGAATCCATTTCATTTTCAACCATTTCCTTGTAGATCTTAAGGTTTTCAAAAGCTTCTTACTTATTCTTGAGAAAGAAAACTGCAGTCATTCTTGTATAATCATCAAATAATAACATAAATTATTGATCACCTTTTAAACCCTTTTGTTGTAGTTGGGCCAACTAGATCAGTGTGCACAATTTCCATTGGTCTTGTCGTTGAATATTCCTTTGATTTGAACATGGTATTTGTTTTCTTTCCTTGTTGACAATTCTTGCATAAAGTGTTGGTTGGTTTCGTGATCTGGGGCATTTATCTGACTACTTCTCTTTTTCTGACTTTGATAAGGTTATCAAAATGTATGTGACCCATTCTTCTGTTCAATATCCAGATTTCATCTTCCTTTCCTAAGCAACACTTTTCATTTCCAATTTCACTTAACACATATATGTTGCTTGAACTTCTTGCAGCTGTAGCAATCAATTCTCATGAACCTTCTTTTCTTATCTCACACTTTTGTGAATCCAAACTAAATTTATGACCTTGGTCACACATTTGAATCACACTTAGAAGATTATGTTTCATATATTCTACTAGTAGAACATTTTCTGGCTTTGTATTCTTGTTCCTAAGTATGACTATGCCTTTTCCAATGATTTTGGTTGAACCATCATTTCCTAAGGAGACAGATCCATCTCTTTCCTTTCTTAATGTAAGAAACTTGTCTCTATCACCTATCATGTGTTTTTAAAAACCACTATCAACATGCCAACCACGTTTCTTCTGCTTAACTTGTATAGCGAGTGTGCATTCTTTATTTCTATACTAATTCTGATTTCTTATCCATGTCCTTTTCTAAGGTTCCTATCTATGAATGTTGTTATTTTGTTGTGGTTCTCTAGGAGGGATTGTCATTTTGCAATCTTTGGCCATGTGCCAAAAGTTATTACATTTGTAAAATTCCACTTCAGTGCTCAAAGATTGAAACTTGTTGTAACTTCTTCTTTTTGTTTCACTAGGTCTTCTTGGATAACCCTTTTGTGTATGACTTTCAAAGTTTTTTATGTTCTTGTTGTTAGCTCTGCAGTTCACAATTTTATGTCCAAAATTATTACATGCATAACATAAACCAAAAAATATAGTTTGATACCTGGGAGTTGAATATCTTCTTAAAGGAGGTGCTCTTATGAATCCTTCTTCTTCTTGAGGCCTATCCGTCTGCTGTTGATTCTGAAATATAAATCTTCTCGGTGGAGGAGTGTCTTTGTAATCTTCCTTGTATATCTTCTTATCCCATTTGATTGTTTCTGCATAGATTTTTGGATATGTTTCTTGCTTTGTTTTTAGTGATCTTGATCCCTTTTCTGTTTGATTGTATCCAAGTCTGGACTTGTCAAGATGATATTTTTGACTGTTGATAATGTCATCCAAAATTTTTTGAGCTATTCTGCATATTTGTCTTTTGAATATCCTTTCTTAATGTGACAATCTATGCTTCAAAATTTCCAATGATCCTGTCCTTTTCTTCTAGTTGTTCTCTAAGTGCTTCTTTAATTATTTTATCTTCTTTTATTTGAACCTTCAAATTTGTGATCAATTGTTCTAGTTCTTGAGTGCCTTATTTATTGTCTAGTTCCACTTGTAGTTTCTTGTTTTTCTTCTTTTCTCTTCTGATAACTTCTATGGAACACATCAACTCTTATCGGTGCTCAACTTCTTCCTCTTCAATTTCTTCTTTGACTTCTTCATATTCTTCTTCTACTTCTTCATATTCTTCTTAGAAGTCTTATTTATCAGAGTCTTCTACTTCCATGAATAGAACTCTTCCTGTCTCACTGTCAGTGAATTCATCTTCATCTGATGATGATATGTCTTCTTTGGTGCATAATCTTTTCTTGAAAACTTTCTTTGTAGTTCTTTTTCCTTTATATATTTGTTTTACTTTTGAGTAACCTTCATCATTTCTCTTTTTCTTATGAGGACATTTGTTAGAAAAATGACCAATACCATCTCAATTAAAACAAATTAAAGGAATCTTACCTCTATAACTACCACTGGTTCCCTTCTTCAGTCTTTTGAGGAAGTTGGCCACTTCTTCATCAACTTCCGAGACATCATTATTGCTCCTATGTTATTATTGTTGCTTTTCCTTTTTATTTGATCTTTTGGATGCTTTGAATGGTGCTTCTTTTACATCTGGATTTTCTTGTTTAGTTGTCATTGCATATGCTGTGAATATTCCATGTAGTTTGTCCATGCTTATTGAGTTTAGATATGATCTTTATTCTAGTGCTGATATCTTAGGGTCAAATCTCATAGAAAGAGATCTTAGTACCTTTTGAACAATTACAGATTCTTTGATTTCTTCTCCCAATCCTATGATTGCATTCATTGTTTCATCGACTCGTAAAAATTAGGCTGTAATATTTTCATCTTCCTTCATCTTTTGTTATTCGAACTGACCTCTATAAGTTTGAAGCTTTGTTTCTTTGACTTTTGAATCTGCCTCATAAATATTTCTAAGCTTGTCCCAAAGCTCTTTAGAAGATTTACAATGTGAAACTTCGGTGAATATCATTTCATTAATACCATTCAGAAATGAATTTGTGGCTTTCAAATTATTCTTACCGAGTTTCACTGCTTTTTCATTTTTGGGTGGAACTGCTGGTGTTGTGTATCCATCTACAATTGATTGTCAAATTTGAAATCCCCGTGCTTGTATATATACCTTCATCCTTATGCTCCAAAAAGAATACTTATTTCCATCAAACTGTGGTATTCCATTTTTATACAAGTTATCTCTTTCCATAATCTACCTTTCAGTGATTAAAATGATTTCTGAAGGAACCTACTCTGATACCAATTGTTGGATTACTAAGAAGGGGGGTGAATCAATCATAGAGAAATTATAATCCTTTTTAAACCAAATAATCCAAGTGTTATATCAATGTAGAATTATCATCCAATAATGAGCAATGAATAAATGAACAATCATACACGTAGATAGTACACCAGTGTTTTATGTGGAAACCCAAATCGAGAGAAAACCACATAATGTTTTTTCTTATATGTCTCGAAGAATTACATTCATTGGAAGCACCAACTTCCTTTGTTTTCCAACTACAACTGAAAGGAGGCTCCAACCCCCTAGTTTCTCAGGCTACAACATGAGGGAAGCTCCAAATCCCCAATTCTCTGGCTACAACCCCCTATGTTCTCCAACTACAACCGGAAGGTGGCTACAACCACATGGAGTTTCTCCATCCAACTGCCCTGAAGTAGAAGTAGAATTATGGAAGCACTATCACAATATCACTTTGAGATATACTATTGTAAACTCATACCAATAAACCTGGACCATGCATCAAGCATACATCAATCTCTACCTCAACGTGTACCATAAACAAGTGCATCAACCATGCACCAACCTGTACCAAACAACTTGTAGTCAACCTATAGCATAAACAAGTGCAACCAACCATGTAACAAGTATGTACCCATTGTGTTTCAACTACTCATCAACTATGACTCATCAATATGTACCAACATCATTAACTATACACCTCATGTATGTGCCAACTCATCAACTACTTATCTCAATCATGTACCCAACATGTACCTTAACCAAAATCCATCATCAATTTCATCATGCAAATATTATTTGTAACTATGTAATATACCTAATGTATATGATCACATAACTGCAAACCTTCCTTAAATTTAACGACAAGAGACCATTATTTTTATCAAACTTTTATTTTGTCTCACATGGCTAGTTTTAGATTAGTCAACATCCCTAACTTGAAATAATCATAACTTTTTACCTATAATGAATAAAGATATGAAACTGATACAAAATGTTTTTTATTGTTTTTTATGCAATTCCTCTAGGTTTCACTACTTGGAACCTCTCATAAAAGGAGTTATAGAAAAAATGGCATACCTTGCTGAATTATAGCTTATTCTAGAGAGCGACCTTGTAGAGAATTCCCCACACGGAATATTTGTTGAATCGATCTGAAAAAATTACACAGAATGATAAATATGGTACTCTAACAAACACATTATTCTTAATGAATTTGGATCTATTATGAATAAGTTATGACTCTTTTATCAAAAACACATGTTTTATACTAGTTTCAGGACTAGCCACAAACCCTATTTTCCATAGAGTGTAACTCCAAAAATACAACTAACCACAAGATGACTTTTACCATAGATACTTGGATATGTTTCCTCAATGGAATATAAATTTCACAGTCTGTATCATTCTAGAGAAAAAATTATTGCGAAAATGGTGAGATGACCTATAAATAACATACCTTAGAAAGCATCATCAAAGAATTTATCATTCCTTGAATTCTGGCCTTCTTTTCTTCACCTTCCATAATAAATTCAGTTTATATATCTTTTTGTTACCTCAAACACATATATATATTCAATATTCTCAAGTGTGATGTAAAATGAGAGAACTTTACCTCTTATTTACACTCTCAAAGTAGCTTCTTTAAAAACATCTTCTAGGTCACTTTGCCCACTTTCCTTATTTTAGGGTTAACCCACTTCTAATTTCTCCATTAAATTTATTATTTAAATAATTTGTTTTGTATTTGTTTTGAATTATAGTACATTCATCACTTCACTTTATTATTTACCTTCCAAAATCTCTTAAACCACTTTGACTACTTTGACCTTTTGGGGCTTCTAGATGACATATCAGGGTCCTCCAACTTCGTAAGGCCATAACTCTCAAATGGAATACCACCAGAAATGGAATGAAATTTAATATCAATATAGAATAGTATTACCTAAAAATATATCAAAACTCATACCATTATCCATCAAACAAACTTGGGTCCATTACCCAAACCTAGTTTCTCCAACTTCTCATGGCCATAACTCTCTAACCATGAGGAGTTATATGACGTTCCACATACCACCGAAAATGGAATGACAAGAAATATCTATATAGGATAATTTCACTGGTAATTTCACTGACCTTCATCTGATTATTCCACAAATAAGAATGGGTTCTCTTACCATACTTATAGGATAACTTAATCCTCAAAGCGTCTTCCCGTGAGGGCTTTCACAATAAGGGGACCACTTTGGAGTTCATCAATTTGTACTTATTATTAACCATGACAAGACAATATTATGTCATATTTACATAAAAAAAACATGGGTCCATTACCTAAACCTTTGTTCCATTGGGCTTTCTTCAAGGGTTGAAATCAATGACAACCAACCTTAATCAACATGATATATTTCAAGCAAAAGAATTCCAAGGCAACCATGCCTTCTGAGACAACCTGCCTGCCTACATTGATGGCTGGCGTAGAGGTTGATGTTATCGATTTAGAGCCAGGAGAAGATGATATGATGGATGATGATACGATAATGGATGATGGAAATGAAGATGTTGTTCCCATTGTTGCACCCAAATTGAAATAAACCACAACAGGGGGCACTTCGCAGCTCGACGATGACGAACCTGACAAGACCAAAAGAAGGGGTTTCAAAAAATAAATTGGCATTGAACACAATAGTGGCTTCGCAGCTTGAAATTAGGAATTCCAGAGGCCCAAATAATTCTTTTCTAGGTGGAAGTCATTCATTGTAAGGAAATGGTCTATTGATGCTCACAGATATATATTTCAAGCCAAAAAATTATTCAATTGTGAGACCACTCTCCTATTTTTTGGATGTACAATTAACATATTAGGGGATGAGGACCTTAAATCTCACTGGTACAAGGCACATTCCTACTACTCATCTCCTTCTACCCAAAATGGACTAATTTGGGCCTCTAGAATTGCTCATGCAACCCTTGTCCTTGAAGTCTTCGACTATGAGGAGGTGGTTTCTTGGTGTGTCCTAACTTTTAGTTTCGGGCTCTTCCATTTTCCCTGCAACATTTTTTGTCTTCTTCCTCATGAGAATCTTGTAAGAACTATAAATTTTACTGTGAATATGGCACTAGTACATATTGTAAAAACTTCAACGTTCTATTTACGACGTTATGGACAAAACTGGCCATATTGTTGAAAAATAGAGGAAATTTTAATTTTTTTTCCATATTTCCCGATATCGTCTCTATTTCCACATTGACGTATCTCTCACCATGTTTTCATCTCTCTTTCCACCTTATCATATCTCTTTCCATGTTTTCCACATAGTCGTCTCTCTTCCCACGTTTGTGACATAGTCATCTCTCTTGCCACATTTGTGAAGATAGTTGTCGTTGTTGTGACGTGGAAACTAGGTTTCCCCCCTCCAATGATCACCTAATATTTTGACCAAGTCAACTTTGATTTGGTTAATTATTGTTGGAATTGCAACGTTATAAAATATATAAATATGTTTCATTTTACGGATGTTGCAACAAATTTTCTATAATAACAACACTTCAAAAAGGGTTTGCGGATCTTCTCAGCTAGAGTACAACTATTAAAATACATTGTACTGGGGCTCTTCTTGTTTTGTTTTAATTTTTTGATCGGTCAAATTTTAAAGGAAAGAACTATTAAAAGACATTGTACTAGGTCTAGAGTACATGATGGGAAATGGTGACTTGTGAATGGGGCCAACGTTGAAATGTTTTCAAAATATTTATGTATGACATCATACATATTTGAGTCTAGAAACCTTCCCATACTGTCAAGTCATGTGTCTAGTATAACCATGTCAAATTTCGATGCATACAGGCACATATTGAAGAAATTTCAACATTGGCCCCATTCACGTCTCACTATGTGGGGTCGGTTCATGACATTTTTGGTGGTTGAATTGGAAGTTCCATGACATTTCAAGAGAGTTCCAACAAATATTCTACGGATGGAAACAATGAAATTTGACAATGAGACGCCCATTATGAAAGTTGTTGCAAACATTGATGATCTCAAATATTATGTGGTCGGGACATCACACATCCTTGAGTCTTGAAACCCTCCCATACCATCGAGTCATGTTTCTAGTCTAACCATGTCAAATTTTGATGCATACAGGCACATATTGAAGAAATTGCAATGTTGGCCCCATTCACTAGTGCTCACTATGTGGGGTCGGTGCATGACATTTATGGTGGTTGAATTAGAAGTTCCATGACATTTCAAGAGAGTTCCAACAAATATCCTACGTTTGGAAACAACGACATTTGAAAAATATGAGATGTCGCATTATGAACATTGTTGCAAACATGGATGATCTCAAATATTATGTGGTTGGGACATCAAATATCCTTGAGTCTTGAAACCCTCCCATACCGTCAAGGCATGTGTCTAGTCTAACCATGTCAAATTGTGATGCATAGAGGCAAATATTGAAGAAATTTCAACATTTTCCCCATTCACTGCTCACTATGCGAGGTCGGCGCATGACATTTTCGGTGGTTGAATTGGAAGTTCCATGACATTTCAAGAGAGTTCCAACAAATATTCTATAGATGGAAACATCGACATTTGACAAATATGAGATGCCCCATTATGAATGTTGTTGCAAACATGGATGATCTCAAATATTATGTGGTCGGGACATCAAACATATTCCTTGAGTCTTGAAACCCTCCCATACCATCAAGACATGTGTCTAGTCTAACCATGTCAAATTTTGATGCATACATGCACAACTTGAAGAAATTTCAACGGTGGCCCCATTCATTGCTCACTATGTTGGGTCGGTGGAAGAAATTTCATGATGCTCATTCACCTTCAAGGCAAACCCCATTCACTATGCTCACTATGAGACATCCATTATATTGAAGGTTGATGAAAACATGGATGATCTAAAATATTATGTGGGTACATCAAACATCCTTAAGTATCGAAACCCACCCATACCTTAAAGGAAACTATCTAGCTTAGCCATGTCAAATTTCGGTGAATAAAGGCACATTTTGAAAACATTTCAACATTGTCCCCATTCACTTCTCACTATGCGGGGTTGGTGGAATAAATTTTTGATGGGTTTATTTGAATTTCCATGACAATTTCAAGATAGTTTCAACAATGATTCTATAGAAGGGAATGAAAAATGATGACAATGAGAGATGCAACATGATGAATGTTGATGCAAATGTGAATGATCTCAAGGATTATGTGGGGACATCATACATCCTTGAGTCTTGAAACCCTCCCATACCATCAATCCATGTGTCTAGTATAACCATGTCAAATTTCGACGCATACATGCACAGTTTGAAGAAAATTCAATGTTGTCCCCATTCATAGCTCACTATGCAGGGTCAGTGCAAGATGACATTTGTGGTGGGTGAATGACAATAGTAATAAAAATGATGAGTTGATGACATCATACTCTAAAAAATCTGTGAGTGAAGATGATGAGATGATGACATCGTCCTCTGAAGAATCTATGAGTTAAGATAATGAGCAGATGACATCATTCTCACCAACATATCTTTACTTAGTCGCAATGACACATCTTTGATATCCTCCAACATTAAATAAATCCCCGCATCAACAGGGAGTTTAAACATTTTCAATAAGTGTGAGTCATTCGTGCATTCTCCTACCTCATGGAAATTCTCTTGTGATCATTCTCACCATTATTCACATAACCCCCACACTATATTCCCCTTAGTTACTCAGTAATCCAAATTTAGGAATGATGATTGAGGGCACTAAAAACGAAGCAGATGCTTGAGGGATTGTTGAGTAGAGAAAGGAAACATTTTCCCTTGTGTTTTGTATGGCATGGAAAAGATATTTTCCCTTATACTCAAAGATCACTCACAGACCTAGTCTCTATATTGTCTCATTTCATCTTCGTTTCATTTTAATTTTGCTAATCGATTGAATTTTAAAGGAAACAACTATTAAAAGACATTGTACTAGGGCTAGAGTACATGATGGACAACAGTGACCTGTCAATGGGGCCAACGTTGAAATTGTTTCAAAATTTTTCTGTATGACATGATCATACATCCTTGAGTCTTGAAACCCTCCCATACCATCTAGTCTAGTTATTTTATAAGAACTATGGGATGGGCTATGTGTGTGAACTAGAAACAATGGCTAGATCTTTTCCCTTGTGGTCCTACAACCTTGGCTTGGCAGTGGAATCTACAATAAATGCCTATGGCTAGGCATAAAATCACTTGTTTGTAGCCAGTTGGAGGTTAAATTTCCAAAAATGGTTATTTAATCTTAATACATGTTTCTTTTTATGTTATGTAATCCACTGGTGGTAAAATGAATGCAATTCAAATTTATATGCATGTGGAATGAAGAAATGATTTTTTCATAATCATAGTGAATTTCTGAGAAGAAATGATGCATTTGCAATTGGGTGAATGCTTCGCATGAAAATGTGTAAATGAAATTGATGCATTACCTATTTATTTAACTATTTTTAAATTCTATATGTTGTTGAAAGACTTTTGCTAATACTGTGGGTGAATTAAGTAGAATTTGTTTAATAATTAAAATTTGGGCATGAATGGTTTTTATGTCTCTATATAAAATGGACTTTTTTTATCCCTAATTTCTAGGGATATATTTTAAATTTACTTTTGTATTGATTCAACCTTAGAATGCATATTTAAAGTTATGTATTTTCTTCAAATGCCAAATTTGACTACAATGTTGGCAAGCTTGTTGGATAAAATTGAAGAATTTTTTTTATAGGTGCCCGAACGACAAAGGGTGGTGGGTTTGTGAATGCCACATATAGGCTTTCAGTTTAACTTGATTTTTTGCACCTACAAGCAATCTTCACATAAGCAAATCTAATGCATTTCTTCATAACAATCACCAAATAATTTTGTAAATGAATGCTATGGATTATTCTTTGTCTTGGAGGGTCAAGATATCAAAGCTTGGATGTGATATCAATAATATCAAATATTATAGAATTAAATCCCTAGGTCAACCAAAGCTATAATGCTTTAATAAAAATCAATAGATTTGAAGACTACCTCAAGGTTAACTTGAATTCTTTCTAGCTCTTATAGCAATGAATTGTGACTTGGACATCTCATTAATTGATGTCACAGATGCCTCAAAATGAGGTAATAAGGTGAGATTTCATAAATTTTGAATGTGGTAAGGAATGAGAATATTTGGTTCAACAAGAATAGCCAAAAACAAAATTTACCAATTCCTTG
>ML843749.1:17945-38315 GCA_009831015.1 Picea engelmannii | reverse complement strand
CATAATTAATGAACATAAGCACATAAACATAGCAATTGATAAAGGAGTTCACCCCTCTCATGGGCTACATCTCCTGGTCCAGCTTCCAATGGATCATTATTATTAATTGCTCAAAAGTGATCAAAAACATGTCTTACAATGCTCAAACTGACAAACCGACTGCTCCAATGGCTTCAGAGCATCCAAATACCCCTGTCTGGGCTCTTTCGGCACCTCAATTGGTCGAAAAATGAAGAAGTTAGGCCTTCTGGAAGTCTCCCCTTCAAGCTTGCTGTCTCTGCATCTACAAAACTCACCCTTGTTGTTTGAACCTGGCTCACATGCAATTTAAAGCGTGAAAACCCAGCACCGGGCGCAACCGCGCCAACGGTGCAAATCATAGGACTGTTAAGGGTGCGCCAACCCCTAACCGCCTAGGCACCTGGGCGTATGGGTCATAGAACCACGCTCTAAAATAAATGGGGCTTCGTCCATATAACCGTTGGAACCATATTACAACTGTTGGAACCATATTACAACCGTTGAAACCATATTACAAAACGCGCACGCGCCAATGTATATACCCGTGGTCACATATATATGAAAAGCGCGCGACCAAGGGCTGGGCTAGGCCTGGCCCGGTCGCAGCCCCAACTATACCAACAAGCGGCTTTAAATATAGCCCAAAACATATATATATCAAGGTATGAGCAGTAGCCCGATTGGTTATCGGAGTTTGTATAAGTGTTTGTGTGGTGGGGAGGTCCGGGGGTCGAACCCCACGGACTCCATACATTTTACAAACAACAATAATAACCACTACCCAAACAACGAGTGACATGTGGCGCCCATGGATTGGGCCATGTGTTCTCATACCATTTTCCACCAAAGGACACGTGTCACTTCCAGATTCGACAACTGTCAACCAACCAGATGTTGCCACGTCATCCGTACGGTCTGTAAGGTCCTGCCACGTCAGACTGTACGGACTGTACAGTCAGCACCAAAATTTTTGCTTGTTTGACTTGACGAACAGAACACGATATCTTCTCCATATGGAGCCCATTTGACAAAGTAAATATACCGCCAGAATCAAGAAGATGAGACAGACGCAATGGTACTAGTTTCGTCGCATTCCGAGCACTTTGAAATTTTGAGCAAAATTTGATCCCCTGATCACTAAATGTTTTAAGAAAATGGAATCCTTAGAAGCAACAATGAAGAAGGACAACATTAATCTTGATTCTTCTTCTTCCAACTCTTTCTCATGGACATGCACTTTCTACTTCTAGTTTTTTCTTAAATACAACATCTACTACTTCTTTTAATAAATGGATTATTGATTCAGGAGCATCTTATCATATGGCTAAGGATAAAGCCAATTTTTTCTTCTTTTAATGAATGCAACACCAAACAAATATATGTTGGTGATGATATATCTCTTAGTGTTTTAGGCTCTGGAATAGTTCAGCTAGATGATAGTCATTTTAATGATGTATTATGTGTTCCAAGTCTCTCCTGCAACCTTCTATCAATATATCAAATCACTCATTCAGGTGAAGGTAAAATAGTATAGTTTTCACCTTACCAAGCTATAAGAAAGGATTTAAAAGATCCTAAGCATGCCCAAGCAACTGGAATTGTTTATAATATTAATAAGATGTACATATTTGACAACTTTGGATCATCATATTTTCCATCAGTTTTTATTTCTCATAGCAATAACTTATGCAAACTTTGGCATGAACGATTTGGTCATTTGAACTATCCCTCATTGCAATAACAATGTAATCAAAATATGGTGACTAGTTTTCCTCTTGTTTCTTGCAAATATGGTGTTTGAGTCGATTGTGTTCTTGGAAAACATCATTGGAATAATTTTGACAAGCATTCCTCGACCCCTTGCACCTTGTTCATAGTGATTGTGTGGTCTTCTTCCTTCTTTGGGTTCAATTACTTCTTAACCTTCATTAATGAATTCTCTAGACACACTTGGGTCTATTTATTAAAACTTAAGAGTGATGTTTTTGACATGTTTCTGGCCTACAAGGTCCTTATATAAAAAAATTTGGACACCAACTGTAGAAGTTGAGAACAAATAATGGAGGCAAATATGTTAGCAAACAAATTACAGGTTATTGCACTGCACACGACATTCAAATGCAACATATTGTTATGTATACACCATAACAAAATTGTGTTTCTTAGGGAAACACTGACACATTAAAGAAAATAACAAATTGTATGATCCAATCTAAGTGATTAAGTCTTCATTTTTGGGAGAAAACCATTAATTGTGCCAATTACATAGTCAATCACACTCCCACAAAGGCTTTATAAAATATAACACTGGAAGAAGCATGGATTAAAATTAAACTGGATTTAAGCCACTTCTGTGTGTTTGATAGTGAAGAATGGACTCACATTCTCGATGAAAAAAGGAAAGCATTACAATTTAAAAGTGATAAGTGCATTTTTGTTGGATATTCTGAAGATGTAAAGTGTTATAGATTTCTTCAACCTCATTCCAATGAAATTTTTATTAAGAGAGATGTTAATTTTGGTGAAAGTCTCTCAACCTATGAGCCTCATTCGGTGTTTGTGCCATCTTTGATTTACGTGCCATCTTTGGCCTATATGCCATTTTCTATGCCCAAAGTTTGTGTTAATGATCTTAATCTCGTTTCTTTCCCAGACAATGAGGGTGAAAATCTACCTCTGCCTAATCACCTTCCTCTGATTGGGTCCATTGGACATGAACGTGAACCAACACCACAACATCCCATATCCATAAAACACGAGAAGCAATTGGTGATCTTGTTGGTGATCTTATATATCAACATCGTACATGTTCACAATTCCAATGAGCTTCCTCTCTTTTGGCTCAAGTTTTAACGACTCATGATCCAAAAACATTGTAAAATATTTTGGCCATCTAGATTGGGACACAACAATGAATGAAGAA
This sequence comes from Picea engelmannii, assembly GCA_009831015.1. Taxonomy (NCBI): domain Eukaryota; kingdom Viridiplantae; phylum Streptophyta; class Pinopsida; order Pinales; family Pinaceae; genus Picea; species Picea engelmannii. The sequence continues at coordinate 35,371 of ML843749.1, read as the reverse complement.
TATTGTTCCTTTATGGAGAATGATACTTGGGATATTGTATCTCTTATGAAAGGAAAAAACTTGTCAAATGAAAATGGATGTATAGAACTAAGTATACATCATATGGAGGTGTTGAAAGGCATAAGGTTGGGTTAGTTGCGAAAGGATTTTATCAACTTGAAGGAATTGACTATAATGAAACTTTTTCCCCTGTAGCTAAAATGAATTCCATTTTCCTTGTTCTAGCCATTGTTGCCTCACATAAGTGGGATGGCCATTGGATGGATGTTAAATCAACCTTCTTGCATGGGGATTTGCAAGAAAATTTTACATGGAACAACCTCCTAGCTTTGTTCATAATGAGTCTAGCCTTGTTTTTTGCATTAAGAAATATCTCTGCAGTCTTAAACAAGCTCCTCGAGCTTGATATGCTAAAATATATAGCTTTATTCTTGACACTGAATTTTCTAGATGTCATTCTGACCTCAACGTCTATACCAAGAAAGTAGGTAATCATAGCATAATACTTGTTATTTATGTTGATGACCTTATTCTCATTAGTAGTGACTCCAAATTTTTCAACCATTGAAATCCAACCTTTAGAGGAAATTTGAAATGACAACCATAGACTTAAGTTATTTGCATTATTTCCTTGGCCTCCAAGTATTGCAAACCTATGAAGGAATTCCTATTTTCCAATCTAAGTATGCATGTGCCCTTCTTCACTGCTTTCAATGAAGATTGTAAACCAACCCCTTCTCCCTTTCAATATAGAGTCAAACTTCTGCCACATGTACTACACCCAAAGTAGATGCCACTTTGTACTACTAGTTAGTTAGTATCCTTTTGTATTTGACTCATATTAGTCCTGATATTTCATTTGTCCTGATATTTCCTTTGTTGTTGGTCTTGTTTCTTGATACGATATATGCAAACACCCCATGAGAACCATTGGAAAGCAACAAAAATGATACTTCAATATATCTAGGGTATAGTTCAGTTTGGGATACATTACAGTTCATGGGGGCTCCTTTGTTGTTTGGTTTCACTTATTTCAGTTGGGTTGGCGACCCTAATGATTGGAAGTCTAGTGTAGGTTACATTTTAGTCTTGGTTTTAGACCCGTCACTTGGGCTTGTAACAAAAAAAAATCTTAATCTTTCTTTAGAAGAAGCAGAGTATTGAGCAACAATTAATGCAAGTAAATAAGCCTTGTGGCTTTGACATATCCTTTAAGAGTTTGGATTTCAACAACAACATCCGATCACATTCTGGTGTGACAATCAGAGTGCCATCAAACTCTCCAAATATCTAGTTCAACATCAATGCAACAAAATCATTGAGATACACATGCACTTCATCATAAAGCTTATTCAAGATCACATTCTCGAAGTGATATTTTGCCTTATAAATGAATAAGTTGCAGACATTTTCACAAAGTATCTTACATAAGATAAGTTTTCTAAACTTTGATCTATGGTAGGAGTTCAAAAAGTTTTCATTAAGGGTGGACAAGCTATAATGCTTCCTTCCTTCCCCTATTGTGTCACCTTTGTAAATTCTTCACAATCCTATCTCAAGTTGTTCTTAAGAGGGGATGTTAGGATATTTAAACACTTAGGAGTTAGTTAAAGTCAACTTGGTCTAATGCATATTTAGGTAAAGTGTGTTTCCTTAGTATGCATTCATATGCATTTGTAGTTATGTAATCTCATGGTCACGATATGTTCTAGACATAAGTGATGTGATGGTTCATATTCTCATCAATATTAATAGTTATATTGTTTTGTGACTTAGCACTCCATTGGTCTATGCCATTTATTTAAAGAACATGGAGGGTTATTTGCTGATGATTGATTGTGAGAAACTCTTATTTAAAAAAATTTCTTTTGCATTAATATATTATCTCAAGTGGCCACGTTGATTGGGGCCATGGATTGTTTCCCTCTTTGAGGTTTTTAACCATGTAATACACTAGTGTACTGATCTTTGATATGTTTGTGTGAGTGGTTTCTTAAAGTGTTTGACTTGTGCAAAAATACCTTATTTTGTCGAACACCAATAAATCAACAATCCAACCTTTTTCGAGCATAACCTTTACAAATACACAATATTCCTTTTTGTAGGAAGATTAATTTTAATCTTAGAACCATTAACCATATAAGCAGTGACCATAGTGACCATGGATTGTTAGAATTAAAACTTACATTAAAATCAATTTAGATTTGTTATGTCTAGATCCTATTTATGTATAAGGTTGAGAAATTATATCAACTAAATGGAGTGCATGGCTAAGATAGCCTATCTATCTTAGGCCAAAGTTTAGTGTATTTATATTAATTGAATAATAGAATAAGAACAATTTTTTGTGTGTGCAATGATTATTTAAGGTGGTATCAGAGTTGCTATGGGTGCATCTCTCTCACATGAGGGCCCAAAATATGTAGTGTGTTGTTGCGTGTGTTTTTATATGAGTGTGAGTTAAGCAACTGTCTGTACATGATTGGAGGAGGATTGTAGCAATGAGAAGACTTCACACATTCACAAAGATTCTTGCATTTCTATGGGAATGTCCATGTCTATGCTCTCTTCCCGTGAAGTCATCGTCCGTTTTGAAAAATATGTTCAAATTTGTCAGGTTTCCTGGAGGTTTCGCTGAGTGGCAGCTGACAAGATTAGCAACCAATGGATTTATTGAGGAAAACCATCAAGGGAAAGTTGGCGCGGACGATTTCACTGTGTCGTGAAAATCATGACAGACGTTTCATTATCACGATGAAAAGGTCAACTTGACAATTGAAATCACATTCCGATTTCAACGCTTTATATCAATGTAAATTTGATGCTACTTGATTGCTGGTTAAATTCCATTTGATGTATCCGTTAATGCGAGTTTAATTAATTTGTTGAATATTATGATCACATGAGCGTAGAGTTAGTGATTGTGATTATTAAGGTGGAAATACATCCTCCCATCGCAGTCTGCAGAGCGTAGAGTTGAGTAATCATCATTAGGAAGATGTTAGTCACTTTATTTGTTGTGCAGAGCGTGAAAGCTTGAGTTTTTAATGAAGAAAAGCTCATAGAATATGGTAACTTAATTTAAGTAGGTGGTTTTTTGATGTATGCGGTGCCACAAGGACATGTTATTAGTTTGGTTGTGTCTACAGTTTGTTAGAGTTTGTGGTTTTCGGATGATGCAGTGACCCAATAACAACAATCATTGGTTATGTGTAGAATTTGTGATCATTGTGTGTGTGTGTGAAATAGGTCACTTTGTAAGGTTATGTATAGAATTTGTGATTATTGTGTGTGTGAAATAGGTCACTTTGTAAGATTGTTTGCTGCATACACTCAGTGTCTAGACTGCTCTCCTAGATAACTGACAAATACAATGAAAAACTATGTACTTCGACAGATGGAAGTATGTCAATAGAATGATTCAGTATCTAGACTATTCTTCAAGGTATGTCATGAATCGTTGGTCCTAGAAATACGTCATTGATGGTCATAAGCAATTGTATTTTAAATGGATCAAGTGGTAGCTCGAAGTTGATGGTTGAGAAAGAGCATAGTCTATGAGATTTTAGAGTGGGTAGAAATGTTGATGAAGACCACACCAGACAAAGATCAAAGTTCAAAAATATTTTTATGTGATTTCAATATTGTTATTTCTGATGTAAGCATTAAGGGAGGGTGTTAGAATTAATGATTACATTAAAATCACTTTGGGTTTGTTAGATTTAGATCTGTTATGTGTAAGGTTGAGATATTATCTCAACTAAATGGATTGTATGGCTAAGATAACATATCTATCTTAAACCAAAGTTTAATGTATTTATATTGATTGAATAATAGAATACAAACAATTTTTTGTGTGTGCAATAATTATCTAAGTGAGATTGCATCTATTAGATTCCAGTGCCGACTTCCTTAATTGTTGTTTTGTGTTTCTTCATCCTTACTAGTTTCATATTCTGCAAAATATGTGGCACAACTTAGATATCATGTGTATTGATCTGGTGCCACCATGTACTTCATATTCTCTAAAATAGGTGGCACAACTTAGATATCATGTCTATTGATCTAGTGTCACCATGTCCTTCATCAAAATAAAGGAGCAAACATTTTTTTTTATATGTGTAAAGCTTATTTCAAACAATCCATGATTGCCAAATTTAAACAACCAAGCTCTCTATTGATCTAGTGACACCATGTCCTTCATCAAAACAAAGGAGCAAACATTGTTTGTATATGTGTAAAGCTTATTTCAAACAATCCATGATTGCCAAATTTAAACAACCAACCTGTATGGCTCAATAGATATAGATTCTCCAAAGATTGAACATGCACTTCAGACTATATGCTAATTTTGTATCCAATTTATAAAATCCCAAGCACTGATTTATGGATAGTCTTTTGATAGGTGAAAGTGAGATTATATGATAATTTTGTATCCAATTTATAAAATCCCAAACACGGAGATTTATGGATAGCCTTTTGATAGGTGAAGGTGAAATGCTTGATGCCAAAACAACCTAACCAGGTTTAGGTTTCGAACTAATGTTAATGGTGGGGAACAAGAAGTTTCACACCATTGACCAAAGTTACAGGTTTAGGTTTCGAACTAATGTTAATGGTGGAGAACAAGAAGTTTCGCACCATTGAACAAAGTTCCATTTCCATATGATCATATGCCATAGTCTATATGCAAAGGGGAGTGATTTCTTCTCAGTAAGAAAGCCACTAAATGGATCAGGCCCGGCATAAATATGTTAAGCTCTGTTTTGTAAAAGTAGTAGATCCTCATGTTAAGCTCCGTTTTGTCAAAAGTAGTAGATCCTCATGCTTACTCTTTGAAGACAAACTGGACTTATGAAATCAGTTCAGGGCAAACAAAGTCTCAACAGGCCCGATACATGAATATATAACTGGACGTGTTTCAGTCTCGCACATTTTTTTGCCCAGAAAACGAAATGTTTAGTGACAAAAGTGTATTTGGTGAGCCTTTGCCCACAACTAAGTGGTAAGACTATATCCAAGCATATTGGGGCTACCAAAAGATTTCAGGGAGGCCAGCAGTATGTTTATTCCCAGAGATGTACATCTGGGATGGCAACTTAAATTAGAAAGGGCTTGAATCATATCCATATTCACATTGAGATCAACTGGGTACCTAATTGATGTGGTGCAGCGGTCTATGCATAGACTGTTCATGCTAACAACTTGTAAGGGATGTGTAGCATATTGTGTTTTTTCTGCAGTTAGTGCTTATCCTGTTATGGACAAGTCTAAAGTGTTTAGCCCCCTATCTTAGTGATATGCATTGATATCTATTGTCTTTCAGTATGTTCTTGATGCAAGTTTCACATACAGGAAGGAAGCCCTATATCATATTCCATTAGTGGCCATTTGAGATTGAGGAAGAATCGAGAATCTGGTACATAAAAAACACCCAAGAGAACGATCCAATGTGTCAAGGGAGCTAAATATTTAGACAATTAACCTATATATGTCCTCCTTGTGACCTGATCTAGCATATGTTATATTTTATCCATCTACTTCATGAGTCCAGCAGAATAACTATTTTGTACTTCATGACACATTTGTGATTCAGAAGCTTAATATTAGTAGATTCAGAAAACCAATCAGAAAATTAATAACTGTATTATTTCTACTTATACTGTATTGCAGATTTCTTATCTGCTGAATCATATTTAACCTGTACTATTTATTTCTGAGGTAAGTTAGGTCTTCATTCCTGTAGAAATAACTTCTATGTGGCTATGCTGCAACGTCACTCCTAAATATTGACATACAATAGGCTAAGTTATACTTAAGAGTAAATACTATGCTTAAAGCCACAAGCCTTCGAAGAAATTCAAAACAAAACATGTAACAAGTTTTCAACAGCATGGGAACAGCTCATCCTTTTACAATGATGACAATCATGCAGAGACATTTCATACATGCTAAAAATTTCCCAATCCGTATGAATATATATAAGAAAATATAATGAATCAAGCACGACAGGGTGGAAAATACTAAGACAACTTGAATTTGGCCAATGTAAGGATTCCAGTGCAATCCTTTAGCACAGGCTCAAATTATTTCATGAATCCAAAGCAATGAACAGCCCAAGCCCCAAAACTGACTCAGGAAAGTCAGTGTGTACAAATAAACACAGAAATCCTCTCTTTACAATGCTAGTCCTCCATAGAACCTAAAACTACCAAGGCATATGCATCCAGTTCTCCTCCTAGATAGAAGTACCAAACGTCCAAAACTCTAGAAGCACTTCCTGTGAACAATTGAGGGGCCAGACTCCTCATATTCTGATTTTGAAATCCACATCTGCAATACACATAACAAGTGCAGATTTTTAGGTGAATCCAAAACTTTTTCCCTGATAAAATTAAGAACCGATAAACCATATGCAATGCACAAAATGAAGCAACTGAAACTTGTAGTACATACCTGCTGGAAAGTACTTAAGGAAGCCAAAATGGACCCTCCAATCCAGACACTGTATTTTCTTTCTGGAGGTGCCACCACCTTGATCTTCATGCTGCTGGGAGCCAGTGAAGTAATTTCCTTACTCATACGATCTGCAATTCCAGGAAACATTGTGGATCCACCACTGAGCACAATATTCCCATACAAGTCTTTACGAATATCCACATCACACTTCATAATAGAATTGTAAGTAGTCTCATGGATTCCAGCAGCTTCCATTCCTATTAAAGATGGCTGGAACAACACTTCTGCACATCTGAACCGTTCTGCACCGATGGTAATTACCTGGCCATCAGGAAGCTCATAGCTCTTTTCCAATGAAGAGCTAGTTTTGGCAGTCTCCATCTCCTGTTCAAAATCAAGAGATACATAAGCTAATTTCTCCTTCATATCTCGGACAATCTCGCGCTCTGCGGTGGTGGTGAAGGTGTAACCACGTTCTGTAAGAATCTTCATCAATGCATCCGTCAGATCACGCCCAGCAAGGTCCAGTCTGAGTATGGCATGAGGCAACGCATATCCCTCATAAATTGGGACAGTGTGCGTAACACCATCACCAGAATCAAGCACAATACCTAAGATGATAGGTGTAAAGCAGTTAGAGACACCCTAAAATAAGATCTTAACAAAATGTATGTGTTGGTGCAACTTATAACACTTAGAAGTATCAGTTCAACACAATTATCTGTGGAAATGCACGTAAGAGATCCAAAATTAATGGCTGAAACAGGATGGCATAATGAAAAAGCGTACCAGTGGTTCGTCCACTTGCATACAGAGAAAGTACTGCCTGGATTGCAACATACATGGCAGGCACATTGAAAGTCTCAAACATTATCTGTGTCATCTTCTCTCTATTAGCCTTGGGGTTAAGCGGCGCCTCTGTGAGAAGCACAGGGTGTTCCTCGGGGGCGACACGGAGTTCATTGTAAAATGTGTGATGCCAGATCTTCTCCATGTCATCCCAATTTGTCACAATACCATGGTCGATCGGGTACTTGAGAGTCAAGATACCCCGCTTTGATTGAGCTTCGTCTCCAACATATGCATCTTTTTGCCCCATACCAACCATCACACCTGTATGCCTTGGTCTGCCCACAATGCTTGGAAAAACAGCACGCGGAGCATCGTCTCCAGCAAATCCAGCCTTATCGGCATCACAAGAATAAGAATGAACAGGATCAACATAGCTCCGAAACAAAATCACATTCCTCAACGGAATACAGTATATATGATGAATCTTGTAAAACCTAACCCCTTAGCTTAAGGCAATACTCGCATCGATTACAAGATGGTCAACAATAAACAAACACTGCTGGAACTATTTGCAGTTGAATTAGGGAATCTAATAACAAAGATCATGGATCATAGACCAACAATGTATAAACTAGCCTCCATTCCCACAGACCAATGTGATCTGAATGAGATATAAATATTATACAAATAAAAACATAAATACCAACCTTAACCATTCCAGATCCATTGTCACAGACAAGGGGCTGGATTTCTTCTGCATCACCCATTCTCAGAGGATATCAAGACTCAACTGTACATACACACAAAATACCCACCTCAGATCCTAGCATAAATCAGACCTAGAGCAACATGAATATTCTTTCAAACAACATACCCACATCAAATACTACCCAAACCAATTAATCACATGATCAAGTACTAACTCCCAATTCTCAGAAATCAAAATCATCTTCAGGCAATTCAACCAGGAATTGATCCAATAGTGCATTTCTCTCTTATCTCACTTCATTTAGTCAAATGGGTGATTACCCAAATAGAAAGATATGCAGAGACCATTGTTTTTACTTACCTCTCTCTTGTATAGTATTGCGTTCTTCTGTAAATCCTTCCCAAACTTTGCAACGATATGGAGAAAGCAGGAAGTTCTCTTTCAGATGACGAGAAAGGGCATTTGGTGTCTTTAAATCCTCCCCAAGTAGAGACAGCAGGAGGTTCTCTTCAGATGATGAGAAAGAACATTTGGGGTCCAAGAAATAGGCAAGCTTATGGTCCCCCGTGTGACATTCCAGCTAACCAGCCAGCCAAAAACACCTATAAAGCAGTGAGTAATCTATAAAGCAGAGTACGTTGTAGTTTGTGTGTATGTCTGTAGAGTTGGTTCACAAAGATGGCAGAATACATGTTGGCCAGTGTTAAAGGTATACTTGTTAAACTATTTTAAAAAATAAATAATAATGGAGTGTTTCGAAAGCAGATTTTCGGTTGGAACTTTTGAAAAAGGTCGTTGGTGATTTGATCTCGAAGGGACCATAAGGCTCAATTTTCTAAAAAGCATATAATGAAAAATATATATTCTCTTCTGCCCTGTAAATAACAGACCTCCTTTTTAATATTTAATATGTTTCTCTCCAGAGATAGTGGGTACTTTGTGGTCTGAAGGATTTTTTTTTCAACTATAACGAGTATGTTAATATGAATTATGTGAAATAATTTGTAATAATATTGTGCTTTGCCGATATACAAGGTTGTGTCATGTAACCTTCCGTGCTTCAGGTTTCATGATATGCAAGCAAAGTGTGTGTTAACATGATAGCTTTACTTGTGATCTCATGTTTATAATTCACACCATTTAATTACTCTACCTAATTTATTAATCTGGTTTAAAAAAGTTCGTATATATATAAGAGGTTATTCAAATGTATATTTGTATTTTGAGATTGAGAAAATAACTTAAAAAACAAACAATGAATAATGAAAGTTATATCCATATTCACAAGGCATTTTTTTAGAGTTGCAATAGAGACATTGATTTAATTGTTTAGGAATCCTTCATAAGGCTGTTGTCTCTAGATAAACTTTGTACTTGAAAGGCATTTGCATAATCCAAATATTAGGTTTATTGATAATTATTGTCACTATAATTATTTATTTGATTTGACATTTTTTCACTCACGTTGAGCTCTACATTGATTTTGGTATAGATGATGATTTCCTTATTGTCTTGTCTTATTAGTCCCTGTCGTAGGCACGACATAGAGGGACTATAGCGATCAATAATTCGTTGAATTCATATTAGTTTGTCATTTGATCACAAATATTTGCATAATATCTATTGTTGGAATTAGGGAACTAAAAACATAAAATTTTTATATAATAAAAAGTACTATATATGTCATGATCTGATTGGATAAAAGATTGGAGGTCTTATTGCCGGCTTCGCTATTCCCAATGCTTTATATGTTGGCATATCCAAACTTTTTGATCGTATACGGTCTTTTTTAATCATATATTTTCTTATGCATTGCTTGAAGTTGGATTAATGCTAGCATTAGTTCGAATGTTTGTCTTAGCATTTTCTGCTAGCTAAATTTATCCCAATGTTTGATATGCTATCATATTTAAAGTTTGTCCTTTGAATACATTCTCTACTATTCGAACCGATATGATTTGAGGTCTTATTAGTATTGCACATGGATAGTATATTAAAATTATTAATATTAATATTATTTTTTTATTACTATTACTATCTGTGATTTTTTCTTTATTGTTGCATGCTTTGAGAGTCTTTGTCATTGTTGCGTACGTAAACAAGCCTGCCACACTGCATTCTTTCTTAAATGTTTGCATAGGGCGACACCCTTTGACGGTTCTGACAGTCTTAAGTGTTTACTTAACATGTCTCGCAGCCTTAAATGTTTATTGTACATATGTGCTACTATACAATTCCGTTCCATTTTTTTGATGGTGTTGTTTGCAATGAAATTGTGCAAAATTGTTCTCCACTGACATCAATGGTTCAGTGGTTGATGCTTGTTCGTTGGTTCGTTCCATGCTTCTTGTTCTTGTTTGATTCAACTTTGCAAAGTTGAGGTCCTACAGTTGCAGTTGGACCTCTTCGTGGTTGTGCACTGGTTTGTTGTCCTTCAACTTTGCAAGCTGTTGGACCTGTTGTTGCGGTTTGCAAGTTTTGGGGATGAGCTCTTGTCATCCCTCGTTGATGGGTAAGTTTTCGTGCCATCGTTTCATTTCTATTCCTTTTTTTCTACTTGGTGTTTTGCACCTTGCAGGCAATCTTTTTCATTGGTAGGAGTCACTGCCTCGAAATTCTGTTGCAGAACATCTTTCTGTGTGGTCTTATTTTTTGTTCCTGGAAACCATGATGCCACATCCTGCATATTGTGCCATAGCTATTTCAAAAATTGAGATGCAAAGGGGTTTATAAAACGAAATCAGAGTTGTCACAAGGGGGAACCATCCGCTGGGGTGTAGATGCAGGGAATGATTTTATTCTCTGGGTCAAAAAACTACGTTCACCTGTTGCCTTTGTCCTGTCCTTTCTATTTTGCAGAAATTTTTCTGCCTCTGAGAAGCTTGTAGGATGCACACCATGAATATGTTCAAATCGGTCTTTGTGCTCAACAAATTTACAGTGTTATTTATTTGTGTTGTTTCTTCTGTTTGGTTCACTTTTCAGTGTAGGTTTGTTTTTTTGTCATCTGCTGTGGTGTATAGGGGGAATTGAATTTGACAATAAGAAGGTTGAAGGATACATACCAGGATTGGTACACAGTTCTGTGCTTGTAGTTTTCTATTTTACTTTTTTTTTTTTTCGTTTTATTCTTTTTTTTCCCTTTTCTCTGTTTTCATACAAACTAAAAGTAGCTAAGAAACAACTTGAAAATCACAGTTCAAGAGACGAAACAAGAAATAGATGTTGAGTCATATGAAATAGATACACACTCCATTATACATGACAACATTGACGAGGTGTTGCATAGCAATGCGATTTTTAGATTGGATGCATTCTCATATACTGTAGGAGATTGCCTTTTCGATGCATTTCAGGTTCTATTGCATTTCCATTATTCCTCGACCGACCTGCGCAATGGATTGATAGATTATTTCTCGGGCTATTTAAAAAATGGCGACGTTGAAGCATTGGAGTCGTATGAATACGAACTAGAGTCTGATTTTCTTCAGCAATTGCATGGAATACATGATGTCGCTACGTATTTTTCAAAGATGCGGTTGTCTGCATCTCCAATTTTTCCTTCACGTGAGAGGGGACTTTGGGGAGATACATTTTGTATATGGTGGTTGTCTAAGTGGCTCAATATACCAATTGGAATACAGTCATTGAAAATAAAAACAAGATATCTACTATTCAACAAAACTGCATCTAACAATCCATATTGCATCTTGTTCCATGATGCCAATGCTGTCAGTGGTCATTATGAACCACTACTGTACATAAAATTGTCCATATGAAATCTTGGAGGACCTCATATTTACTTGTCCCTCATTTGCAAAGACCTTGAATCACAGTGGAAACAGATTATGCATCGCATATACTGCCATGGTTTGCAGATAGCAACAACTGTTCTATCTAGTTGTGGAGATAATCTGTTCAATGCAATTTGTTGTTTGGTAGCAACAGAGTTCGATGTGCAGTTGCTGCGGATTTACACTGTACAGTCCTTTTGCAATATAATTATAGGCGACAACCAACATGCTTTTAGCTGCTTGCATCAACACCTTTCGCCATATCTCCTAGAAAATATGTCGGCAACTACAAGTTGGCAAGAATACCTTGTAAACATGGTGCTGCCATATGAAAATGAAAATGTGGAGGGTTGCAGATTCTGTTTGCAATGGTTATCTATCATATTCAGAGTAAATATCTAGGTTTGGTCGGCCCTGCCGGATGGCACTGTCCATTCCTAGTCTATTGATTCAAATTACGATCGAATAATTGACATCCTCTCGTTGAAAACATATACGACACATATCCATTATCAACCTTTGCTTGGACATATTACTGGTTCAGGGTTCAATGTCCATGCCACCCAAACCGCATCGAATCTGCATACGCGTGACATGCTTTTTAATGAGAATGAAACTCCTCCCAGTTGCAATGAGGCCATACAAGGCTTAAAATAAAAACGTAGGCTAAGTTATCACAACTTGAAAAAAGTCATGCGTGAAATTCATCCCAGTTGTGATGAGGCCATACAGGGCTTAAACAAAAAATGTAGACTAAGTTATCACAACCTGAAAAAGTTCATACGTGAGAGAGAAAAAAGCATTGGTGGTATAGGAAATACTTCCGTTCCAGTGTCCAGTGTCAATGCTAGCCAAACCACATCGAATGTGCATAAGCGTCACATGCTATTTAATCAGAGTGAAATTCATCCCAATTGCCATCAGGTCATCTTGCCCTTGGACAAGAAATGTAGACTAAGTTACCACAACTTGAAAAAGGTCATGCGCGAGAGAAAAATATACATTGCTACGCTTCCTTTTAGAGAGAAACTGACATATCACAATTAAAAAAAAATTGTTTGTGCACAACACAACATAAACAAGTACGATCACATATCCCACAATGGTCATGCAACTGTCTAAGAGAAAAAAATCACATTTCATGGGCTAGAAGCAACACCATGCACTACTACCAATGAAAACTAGCAAACACTTTCTACCCATACTTCCCCGCGGAAGAAAGATGCAAGACATACCTACATGAAACAAATCAAAGACACTCATTCCATTGCATGTGCAATTTGCAATCAATTGAATTTTGAAAAAAACAGTAAGTCTTTCACGCCTGATTTGGAAGCATAATACCTCCATTTGATAGCACATGATAAAACATTTTCTAGTGGAAAAATTTGTCTTCTAGTAAACAGTCGCTTGAAAATGGAAAACTGCCACAATTTGCAACCCCTGACCAAATAAGATGTAATACACCACTACCAGATGTAAGTGCACTTACAGAACTTGAAGAGAGACTTGTGTCTCTGTGAATTTCATTTGCACAAATAAGGCCCTGGGGCTATAAACGACCCCAGATGGGCTTAACATGATCAATTATTAATGTGCCTGCTCAACTAGATGTTGTGCAAAAAGCCTTGCCACAATTCATTAGCGATACAATGCCAATTGTTGTGGCTCTCAAAAGATGCTTGTGATACAAAAATGCATATTAGACAGGAAAAGTGTGTGTGCATGTTGTTATGAAAGCATTAAAGGAATTATGTTCCAGGGCCCCATATGAAGCAAAAAATATTTGTATAAATGAGAACTGGAACAATGTTCTTGGAGAAGAGGATGACAACTCCGCAGAGACTCTCGAAAATGCTAGTGAATTTGATACAAGTGATGAATCAAAGAATGAAACACCTGCTGAGATATTGGTGCATGGATTCACTAATTCACAGTGCATTCATGACTTGCAAGACAAGATCGTCAAAATTACACCTGCTGAGGGGCAACGTCCACTTGGAATATTCAAGGATAGATTCACTGAGGAAATGAACTTCCCAACACTCTTCTATGGAGATCCACGTCCCACTGACATTACAGAACAATTATCATAAAATAGTTCGATGGGAGCTGCTACATTCAAGCGGTGATTTCTCCTGTCACATAACCAATTTGTTTTTCAAAACAATGCGCATAATAATAGAGCAAGTGATGTCTTGCATGTGGGTCCGAATAATAAAAGGCCAATTACAAGGAAGAAAGTTGTTGGCCAAGGATGTCAAGTACAAAATAAACCTAGAAAAAATTCTGAAATCTGATATTGGATACATAGATTTCAAAAACATTCGCATCTCTCATGACTATTTGCAACAAAACAAGAAATCTGTTTTTGCAATGATCCGACAATTGGGAACACCAACATTTTTCATCACATTTACAAGTGCAAAGCATTGCTGGGATCCATTGGTGGTTGTCGTATTTGACTTGCATAGGAACAGGAAACATAAAAAACAAACCGATACACTGGAAAATAATGACATTGATTACCTCATAAGAAAAGACCCAGTGACATATGCTCACTACTATAGACATAGAATAAATGCTTTGAGACAATTGATATGCCATGATGAAATGTTTTTTGGAAAAGTATCGGACTACTTTTTTGTGACTGAATTCCATAATAGGGGGAATGAACATGACCACAGACTCTTGTGGATAGAGGGTGCATCAGTCTATGAAGCTGACAAAAATTCACAGATCGAGCAATTTGTGGAAAAATACATAACATGCAACACAGATCATTTGGATCCAGAACTTGCCAAAGTTCATAGACATTATCATACAAGAAGTTGTAGAAAACAAAAAAACTTGCATTGCAGATACAACTTTTCTGTGCCGCCAATGAGAGAATCAAGAATCATAGAGCCACTTAGTTTATAAGACAATATTGTTGTTGAGAAATCTAAATCCTTGTTCGCATTTCTAGAAAAAGGAGAGTTTGATGAGTTGATGAGCTTCAATGACTTCTTGACAGAGATAAATCTATTAGAAGATGAGTACATCCAAGCCATACAATGTACAATTAAACAACCAACAATTTTCCTTAAACGAAAAATTTCCCATATTTGGAGCAACCATTTCTCCAAGGACATGCCAGTTATGTGGAATGCAAATACAGATGCACAGTACGTCCTCAATGCATATGCTGCAACATCGTACTGTACCTCGTATATGACAAAGGTTGACAAATCTATGACAAGTGCATTCAGAAGAATACACAAAGAACATGAAAGAAGTCATATTGATGCCATACAAATGATACGTACGCTTGGCAATACATTGCTTAATCTTCAACAAATGTCTGCTCAACAAGCAATCCACATTGCACTTTCCCTGCCCCTCAATTGTAGTTCAAGAAAATGTGTCTTCATAAACACATCTCTAGTTGAGAAACGCACATTTGTGCTTAAACCACCATTTTTTCTAGAACAAGAGACTGACAATTCAGAAGATGTGCTATGTCGCTCTATTATTTATTATTACCTACAACATCCATCTCCTATTAGGCACATCTGCTTAGCATAATTCGTATCGCATTACAAAAAAAATGGTGTGCCCATATCAAAAATAAAAAAACCCTCTGTGATACAGTTTGTCAAATACAATAAACATTCTGACTATGAAAACTATTGTAGAGAAAAACTGCTACTATACATTCTGTTCGATGAAAACGAAGAGACATTAAAACATAAGTTGTCTATATGGGAAGATGCGTATGTTGCCTCTGAGACTATAGTGCAAATCAATGAATATAGATTTACTTACAATGTTAATCTAACATGGGGTGATCTAGAAATTGCAGTTAAAGAGCTAGAAAACCTTGACAATCTTGATGAGACATTCACAAACCGAAAAACAACCAAAACTCCCTATGAGTCCTATGACTTGCAAGTGGATTTTCCTCGTCCTCGAGCAGGTGGCAGTGAAAAATGTATCAATATTGGTTTTCAAGTCACAAAACATCCTTTCCTTATTGAAAATAATGAATACCACAAAATAAGACGTCTGTTGAATCGAGAACAACAAACAATTCTGAAGGACATTGTGCTTAAAAAATGCTTGAACATGGACACTCCTGTGCACTTTTTCCTTACAGGTGGAGCAGGAACATGCAAGACATTCACAATGAAAGCACTGTTCCAAATGCTTATATGAATCTATGATTTGAAAAATTCCTTTGATCCTATGAAACCAAAGGGCCTAATAGTTGCATACACAGGAAAAACTACATATAATGCAAGTGGAACAACAATCCACTCTGCATTTTTAATGCCTTTTAACAAGTCACAGTTTCTTCCACTTAGAAAGGAAATGTTAGATATGTTGTCTAAGCTTTATGACAAACTCCAACTTGTCTTTATAGATGAAGCATCTTTGATTAGAAGTCACTTCTTGTATTCCATTGACAACTGACTAAGAAGCATAAAACATGTGCACACGAAATACTTTGGAAACATTGACATGATATTATGTGAGGATCTTTACCAGGCACAACCGATCCAAGATTCTTTGATATTTGAACAACCTATGGTTAACATGCAAACAATGATGCATGACTTCTGGAGAGACAATATTAAATGTTTTGAATTGCATACTACAATGCGCTAGACAGATGGAACATTTATTGCAATTATAAATAGAATGCAGACAAACAACCAAACATATGATGACTTAACATATATCAATTCGAGGTGCTTGCGACCTGCACCAACAGACCCAACATTCCGTTACCTATTCTACACAAATAAGGATGTTGAAATGCATAACAGGTACATGCTATCTCTCATGCCTGGTGATGATATCATCATCAATTCAATTGACCTGAAAGAAGACAACCATGGAAATGTGCCACGTCATGAACATACAACCAATTTACCTTTGCAACTTGTCCTGAAAGTAGAAATGATGGTTGAAGTATAGTCCTGCAACTATGATTCACAGGATGTCTTGGTCAATGGTGCAGATGGAATACTCAAAGGCTATACCAAAATAGAAAAACTTGATGTCCTTTGGATTAAGTTCCATGAACCGCATATAGGCAAGCAACAAGCAAGAAAGTTGGCTTATCTATATAATTCAAACACTGCAAGCGATTGGACACCTATTTTTCGAATATCAAAGCCAATATCGACGTCAACAAAGACATACCGACTAAAGATTCAAAAACAGTTTCCAATTAAAATTGCATGTGCACGTACACACAGATCGCAAGGAATAACACTTGATGATGTTTCATTTCAGCCTGCTGGAATTCGGATACATGGACTTGTATACATAACACTGTCCCGTGTCAGAAGCATAGACTCCTTGTATTTACTAATTCCTCTTACAAATGATAACTTCAAATTCAAACAAAAAGTTGATATTGAAATGGAACGCCTCAAGACTACCACAAAATGGCATCTGCAGTATGATTACCAATTCATACAGACAAAGTTATCTGTATCAATTCTCTTGCTTAACACACACAACTTACATGCACACATGGATGATATACTCAATGACTATGATACAATGCAATCCGATATTCTGTGCTTGCAGGAAACATACATGGCATTATGCATGAAAAACAAACAATTTCCAAATCACAATTGCATATCAAGTTACATTACACATGGGGTGATGATATT
>ML843749.1:0-16666 GCA_009831015.1 Picea engelmannii | reverse complement strand
AAAAAGAAAAAAAAAAGGTACATTCTTCTAACACTATCTATTACTCTATTCCTCTTATTCTATTTTATTTAGTCTATGTACATAGTTCTTTCTTTTTTCTTTACATGTCAACTTATGTTCATGTCCATTTTGTTTTGTTCTTTTGTTCATATAAACAAATAGGAAAACTAGACACGGCAAAAAAAATCCTAACTAGGAATGTAGAAGAATCCATGCAAAGGTGCGTTTTTCTACCCATGTTCCATATCCAATAGTTTTTCGTTTACTCTGTCTGTATTTGTTGAACTGGTTTGCAGCTCTGTTTTTTTTTTCCTCCTTGGACAATCCATATCTTCCTATACATTGACTTGTCTTCATGTCAATTATATTTTCTGTGCTGCTATCTTGAAATAAATAAATTTGTACTCCATCTTTTCTTTTCATGTGTTCCTACGTAACAATTTTCTTTCATGTCGGTTCTTACCTCCCTTTCTTTTTCCTGTTCTATACTTAGCCATTCTCCCTTTTTTTTCTTCCCCTATATTATCCATTTCTGATTCTATACTTAGTCCCATGTCTATGCTCGTAGGTTCCCAAGAGGACGGAGTGACAGATTTCATGTCCATCTATATCTCTACATCACGAGTCCTACCGACCGCCGTTCGTTTTCATAGTTCATGAATTTTATGGCTGCTGGTTCCTGTGTAGGTGCCATCGAACTCTCATGCCCCGTGTGTGCGGTATACATCTTGCACCCAAAACTTTGGTGATCTACAATTCGACCCAGACTCAAATCTTGCGACTCATTTTTCCCAGCATCTGATGATATTTCAAAGCATCTGTTGATATTCTTCCCAGTTCGTCTCAACAGTTAGCCAATTTTATGGCCGTGGGTTCCCCCCCTATGCATTATCGAACTCTCATGCCCCGTGTTCGGATAAAATCTTTCATCCAAAACTTTGGATATCTACAATTCGACCCCAGGCTCCTCGAACTCCCAAGCCTCACTCTTTATCGAACTCACAATTTGTCTATCCATCTATATCTTGACATCATCAATCCAATCAAGCGCTTTTGTTTCCTTAGCCAATTTTATGGCTGTGGGTTCTCAACTATGTATTATAAATCTCTCATTCCCTGTGTTTCGAGTATACATCTTCCATCCGAAACTTGGGTGATCCATGTCTATGCTCGCGGGTTCCCAGGATGACAGAGTGGCAGATTTCATGTCCATCTATATCTTTACATCACGAGTCCAATTGATCGCCGTTCATTTTCATAGTTTGCAAATTTTATGGCCGTGGGTTCTTGTGTGGGCACCATCCAACTCTCATGCCCCGTGTAAGTGGTATACATCTTGGGCCTGAAACTTCGACGATCTACAATTCGACCCAGACTCGAAGCTTGCGACTCATTTTTCCCAGCATCTGTTGATATATTTCCCAGTTCGTTTCAACAATTAACCAATTTTATGACCACAGGTTCCCCCCCAATGCATTATCGAACTCCCATGCCCCATGTTAGGATAACATCTTGAATCCAAAACTTCGGTTATCTACAATTCGACCGCAGAATCCTCCAACTCACAAGCCTCACTCTTTATCGAACTCATAAATTGTATATCCATCTATATCTTGACATCACGAGTCTGAACAAGCACTTTTGTTTCCTTAGCCAATTTTATGGCCACGGGTTCTTGGGTACGCGTTATCGAACTCTCATTCCCCGTGTTCCGAGTATACATCTTCCATTCGAAACTTGGGTGATCTACAATTCTAGCATGGACTCCCAGGTTCAAAAAAGTACCAAAGCATATTTAATTCTCGTCCATGCTCGCCATGTTCGCCCCTTCCCAATAGACATTAATTATGATTTTACTGGTGACAGTTCACAAATGTTCGAAAATATTGACATTAATAAGTGTAAAGCTTGAGGTAATCTCCCATTAAAATGCATTTATGGGAGAATATTATGGAATATGATTAATTTCTTCTGTCAATCTTGAATTCATAAAAAAATGATGGTTGCTTTTGTTTTTTTAAGACGTCATCATAGCAAGAATTCAATATTGTGCTGGCCCACTGTCATCTACAAAGGTGTTCACATGATGCCGCTCTTTAGTATTGTGCACATAATTTTAAAACCTTACAGGTTTGCATATCTGAAGCTCTTCCTGCATATGAAAATGTTGCTCCACCATTCCAATTTGAACATATTTTGCATTTGGGCCACAGAGAATAGCAATAAAATAAAATAATATGAAATTTTTTTAAGTAAATATTAACAAATTATCTTCTGACTTGAACCTGCTTTTGTCAAAATCCAGTTATATTACACAACTGTCAATGTTTTCCCCGTTTTTCAATAGTTTCTCGATTTCCCTTCCATCTTCACATGCTTTCCCAATGCAAATTGATGACGCTTTTATTAGCTTTGAAAAGATTGACATTAAAAGGCGAAAAGGTTGAGGACATCTGCCATTAAAACACATTGAACCCAAGATTTACCAGAGATTGTATTATGATGTTGCAACATCCATTTTAAATACAATAAGGAGCAAAGGAAGGTTTTCATCACCTTATGGATGCAACTCGACAACATGTCTGTGGAGATATCTTGAATATTTTCGGGCACAAGGACCAACGTTTTCAGTGGTCCATATCTTATTCCTACTACTCTTCCACTTCTACCCAGATGAAAGTTATCTTGACATCTGAATTTGCAATGACACATTGTATCCCTGATTTTTTTTTTTTTTTTCACTTTAAGGACTTGGTCATGTGTTGCACCAAGAACTATATTCTGAACCAACAGATTGTCCAGATGTGCGACCATCTCCAAATCTCCCTATCGCCTAAAGTATTTCAAAAGATGTTAACACTTACCGACCCAACGCCTACTTTCAAGGGAGAGAATTGCAAGCAGTTCTTAAAGAAGCATGGAAATGAATTATACCTCTTGCCAAATTTATTACAGGACCTAGCACCCGCTCCCAGGGACATGGCCATATTATAGGTTAGTGCATGTAAAAACCTTTTTCATCAAATTGCATTTCTTTTCACGAGGACAACGAGACAAGAAAGTACAACCGGCATCTCTCGGATGATTCTTTATATTTCATATTTTACGGTCAAGCAACAAACCATCTTCCATTGCCGCAAGTTGATTTCCATTCAAAACTCTTCCCAATTATTGCAATACAGGAGGCAAAATAAATTATTTATGCCACCTTATTTAATTTTCGTCGTGCCGAATTGCTATCCATTTCCTTGGTTATCTATGTGTAGGAAGATGAAATCTGAATTTGACCCATTAACATTCTCGTGCCAGAAATTATGGAGACACAATGCTTGCCAACTATTTTATAAGGTCTTCACTTATTTTGTTTCATTTTTTAAAGCATTGATATTTGGAAGGTATTTCCCCCGGTTTTCTGGCCAGCGGACAATCTTCCTAGATAGGAAGGACACAGTTGAAGAAATGGAGAACTATAATGTTATAATGATTTTTGGGTCTAAACCAAATCCTTGCTTCCTTCCATGTCACATATCTGGTACAATGTTTTTTGCTGGAATAGAAAGGGAGTACATCTACTGGTTGCATTTTTTCATGAAAAAAGGAAAGGACAATTCATGTCTATGCCTTGGAAAGTCTGATATTGCATGGCCAGGAACCACTTCAATAGTTCTTTTACTTACACTATCTTGAATGGACTATGAACCAGTACCAATGATTCACACAAGTAGAACTGAAAATACCCAGGTGAAAAAAGTGCCCAATACTCCGACTGCCACAACCAAGACCACAACATCTCGTGGTAGTAGTCCAACGAATTACCCAAGTAACGAAGTCACACACAATTCTTCAGGCAGAGGAGGAGATAGAAACCCTCCCTCTGGAAAAATTGAAAGTTGTCACAAGCTTCCCATGGGAAAAAAATGAAAAACAATAGTCCAAGAATAGGAGGGACCGAGGGGAGAAATTGATATCTACGATCTCTCCCTCGAAGATATGGAACTAGAAATTGACATTGAAAAATTGTTCCCTAATGATGATCACCTAGACAACACTGCTCCTCACAATCCTGGGATGGAAATACTTGGGATAGATACATTGGACGAAGAAGAGTCTTTTGCATTTCAGAGCATTGTTTTTGACAACGAATCAAAAAAATGATTATTGAAAACAAAGATGTAAAGAATAATAAAGGAAAATCTCGTTCAGATTTCAACCTACGCAACATGCACCCTTCCCAGATATCCAAGATGCACTGAGCAATTGGAGATGCTTTAGAAAACTCTATTAGCGGCCTTGAAACAAAGAACCTCATGTTAAAGATGTGAATCAAAGAATTTGAGGCAACTCTAATGCCTCTTCCATTGTTTGCTACTCCTTTGGAAATGGTCGGGTCCACCACACTTGCGCCAAAGTTAAAATGACTAGAAAGCCTTCTCACATCGACCCAATACTACGTTGAAAAAAATATAAACAAAAGAATGGACTTAATAACATAATCTTGGGAGATGCCAAAGAATATGGTCTCTTTTGGAACAAGAGCGCATGCTTTTCATGAGTATCTGCAAGAAGATCTCAAGAACGAGCAATGTTTTTATCTCGATGCAGTTTTACCATTTGGTTTTGAAGTTACCGGTAGGATGGAATCCAGAAGAAGACAAGAGGATCTCCCTTCCCTGGATCGAATAGACCAACTAAACGCATGCTGGAAAGAAAAGGTAAAGAACCTGATTGGTATTGTTCAAGAATGTGGCCAGATCATATCTAAAAGAGACAAACTATTCAAGAAGCTAACTTAGATATATCTAGATGGAAGCACCAATGAAGTCCAGGACCCGAAATTGATATTAAAATCGTTTCTTTTAACCAAACAAGCATTTGATGATCAAGTTCATATCTATAAAATATTGTCATTTGAAAATTTCTATGGCATTCTTGAATATGGTGAAGATGATGTGAAAACTTGGATAGTCGTTTATGAAATTAGAAATAAAAATATTCAAGAAGCATTGCACAACTTGTCTATTGATTTAAGGGACTTGGAAAGTGAACTCTTCAATATAAAAATCCAGCATGAAATGAACGTGGCGCCAATGAGGATCTACATCGAAGAATGGTTGAAAAAAGGTGTTGACCAAATTACCAATGAAGGTCAAAGCCAAGGAAATCCATAAAAGGACATCAATGAAGAAATGACAAGCCATGGCACACCATCATAGTAAGTTGATACTGATTACATTCTTCTATCTTCATCCACTTATTCTAACAAAGATTTAATCCATATTTGACAATTTTCTCTTTCTTCTTGCTAGGTTTTGTTGCTTTCCATCGTTGAATTTCTTCTTTCTGCAAAATTCATTCTTGTACATATTTTCTTCGTAGTCCGCGACAGTCCCAATCAGAGTCATTCTGGAAAACACATTTTTATTTCATAGAATATGTACTGAACTATAGTTTATTTTGCAAATTCGAAGACAACTTTTTTTTTGGGAAATATTCTCAAATGTATTTTGTGACCCAATTTATCTAAATATAAATATTTAGGGTTGTTCTATGCTGATATTCAATGCTTGGTGTTGCTATTTGTAATTTGTATTTCTTCCTAAAATTAACTCATTTCACTGTACATGTTCATGTTCTATATTGTGCATGTATTGCAACTTCCTATGTTTCAAAATATTCTTCAATATATAAAATGTAAAGTCATGTATTTTTTTCTTTATTCCTTGTAGGTTTGAGAAAAAAAAAATTGAGCCCAAAAAACCATTCAAATTCGAACATGGTTTACATTTGGACCATAAATAATCTAGTAAGATACATTAATATGGATACATTTTAAATAAACATAAACAAAATCCCTTTAAACTTGAACCTAACTTTCTTGAGCTCCTGGATTATTCGCGGGTTGATCGGTTAGCGGACTGTCAAATCCTCATTTCCATCTATATCTTCACATTAGGAACCCGATCGACGACTGTCCCTTTCAACACTTGGCCAAATATTTCACCGCGACATCCCAACTTAGCACTATCACATTCTTATCCCATGTGTTTCATTATATACATCTTGCACCCAACACTTCCGTCATATACATTTTGCACCCAACAATTGCGTGATAAAATATAAGTATAGAAGACAAAAAAGAAGGGATAATATATTGACATCTGTGATAGATATCCCATTTTCTCGTAAGATATTTTTTGCATGTTTCTGGAGAAGTTATATATTCTTTGATATACAAAACGTAAAGTCATGAATTTTTTTCTTTGTTCCTTGTAGGTTTGAGCAAAAACATTCGAGCCCAAAACACCATTCAAATTCAAACATGGTTTACATTTGGACCACAAATAATCTAGTAAGATACACTAATATGAATACGTTTTAAATAAACATAAACAAAATCCATTTAAACTTGAACTAGAACTTCTCGGGCTCCTAGATTGTCCGCAGATTGATCGGTTAGCGGAATGTCAAATCCTCATTTCCATTTATATCTTCACATCAGGAACCCGACCGACGACCGTCCCTTTCAACACTTGGCCAAATATCTCACTGCGGCGTAAAACTTAGCGCTATCGCATTCTTATCCCGCGTGTTCCGTTATATACATCTTGCACCCAACACTTCCGTCATATACATTTTGCACCCAACAATTCCATGATAAAAGATAAGTATAGAGGACGTAAAAGAAGGGTTAATATATTGACATCTGTGATAGATATCCCATTTGCTCGCAATATCTTTTCTGCATGTTTCTGGAGAAGTTATATACTTATTGCATATACTTGGAAAGGAGTACGAAGGTGGAATGCACGAAAATACCCGTGGAAAGTGGTCAGACGGGCTTCAAAATAGGGTGGCAAGGGTTCCCAACGAGACATAAGGCACCGATTGTCAAATTGTATATATCGGAACAATTCAGTGCAAAATGTGTAACACGAAGAAGGTGTTCCTGCCATCGTCAATTCAAATTCATTCTACTTTCACTAGTGACAACCCAGTGCACAACTTTTCTTATTCACATTAACAAGCAAATAACGTATTTATAATCTAGTAAGATACATTAATATGGATACATTTTAAATAAACATAAACAAAATCCCTTTAAACTTGAACTTGAATTTCTCGTTCTCCTGGATTTTTTGCGGGTTGATCGGTTAGCAGACTATCAAATCCTCATTTGCATCTATATCTTCACATTAGGAACCCGACCAACGACTGTCCCTTTCAACACTTGGCCAAATATCTCACCGCGGTGTCCTAACTAAGCGCTATTTCATTCTTATCCTGCGTGTTTCGTTATATACATCTTTCACCCAACACTTTCGTCATATACATTTTGCACCCAACAATTCTGTGACAAAAGATACAAGTAATATATTCACATCTGTGATAGATATCCCATTTGCTCGCAAGATCTTTTCTGCATGTTTCTGGAGAAGTTATATACTTATTGGAAGGTGGTGGGCACAAAAATATCCGTGGAAAGCGATTGTACGAGCTTCAAAATAGGGTGGAAAGGGTTCCCGAAGACACGTAAGGCACTGACTATAAAATTGTATACATCGAAACATTTTAGTGCAAAATGTGTAACACAAAGAGGGTTTTCCTGCCATCCTCAATTCAAATTCATTCTACATTCACTAGTGACAACTCAGTGCACAATTTTGCACAACTTAGAGCTATCGATTTCTTATGCCCCCCCTGTTCCGTGATATACATGTTGTACACAACACTTCTGTGATATAAATTTTGCGCCATTTACAATTTGACCCCGGTTATAGAACCCGCCTACCCAGGAATCCACAATCTGAAAAGTGGCTAGGAAGCGAATGGCTAGTGGTCGGTTGGAGTCATGACATAAAAGCACGAGCGTAAAAGTGAACGGATGCGTTTGCCAATGTGCATTGGGACATTTTCGGTAATACGACTAAGTAACGAGAAAGAGAGAGTAGAGTGGAAAAAAATGGGAATTTCATTTAGTATAGAAGAGGGAGAAGAAGGTTTGATATATTCAAATCTGCAATTGATAATCCATTTCCTATGAAGATCTTTTCTGTATGTTTCGACTGTGGAAAGCGGTCAGACGGGCTTCAAAATAGGGTGACAAGGGTTCTCGGGGAGACGTAAGGCCCCTCCTGTCAAATTGTATATATTAGAACATTTCAATGCAAAATGTGTAACACGAATAGGGTATTCATGCCATCTTCAATTCAAATTCATACTTCTTTTACTAGTGACAACTCAGTGCACAGGTTCGCTTATTGGCAGTAATAACCAAAAAACGTATTCAACAGCCATTTACAGGAGCCCAACTGACCCCCGGGTTGGCGCTATTATGTATCCTGCACCCAAAACTTGCGCCGTCTACAGTTCCGCCCTATACATCTTGCACCCAAAACTTCCGTGGTCTACAATTCGCCCACATATTGAAACATAGTTTTCATTTCGACCACATATTGAAACACAATTTTCATTTCAACCACAAATAATCTATTAAGATACATTAATATAAATACAATTTAAATAAATATATTTAAACTTGAACTTGAATTTTTTCGAACTCGTTGATTGGTCCTATATCATCACATCATGAGCCCCACCAACCGCAGTTCCTTTCAACACTTAGCCAATTATCTCTCTGCGGGGTTGCGACTTAGCGCTATCGAATTTTTATGCCCCATGTTCCATGATATACGTTTTGTACACAACACTTCTATGATATACATTTTGCACCAAACACTTCTGTCATTTACAATTCGACCCCATTTCAGTGCAAAATGTGTAAAACGAAGAGGGTATTCATGCCATATTCAATTCAAATTCACTCTGCTTTTACTGGTGACAACTAATCTTGCACCCAAAACCTGCGCCATCTACAGTTCCGCCATGAAGATATTGCACACAAAAATTCCCTGGTCTACAATTCGTCCATATATTGTAACATGGTTTGCATTTCTCTCACAAATAATCTATTAAGATACATTAAGATAAATACAATTTAAATAAATATATTTAAACTTGAACCTGACTTTTTTTTGAACTCTTTGATTGGTCCTATATCGTCACATCATGAGCCCCACTGACCGTGGTTCCTTTCAACACCTAGCCAATTATCTCTCTGTGGCGTCACAACTTAGCGCTATCGAATTTTTATGCCCCCTGTTCCGTGATATACATTTTGCACACAACACTTTCGTGATATACATTTTTCACCAAACACTTCCGTCATTTACAATTTGACCCCATTTTGAGTGCAAAATGTGTAACACAAAGAGGGTATTCATGCCATCTTATCTCTGGGTTGGCGCTATTAAAGATCTTGCACCCAAAACTTCCCTGGTCTACAATTCGTCCACATATTGGAACATGGTTTGCATCTCACCCACAAAAAATCTATTAAGATACATTAATATAAATACAATTTAAATAGATATATTTAAACTTTAACCTGACTTTTTTCGAACTTGTTGATTGGTCCTATATCGTCACATCATGAGCCCCACCGACCGTAGTTCCTTTCAACACTTAACCAAATATCTCTCTGCAGGGTTGCGACTTAGCGCTATCGAATTTTTATGCCCCCTGTTCCATGATATACGTATACAACAACAATTTATGGGAGTCCGACCAACCCCTGGGTTGGCGCTATTATAAATCTTGCACCCAAAACTTTCGTCATCTACAAGTGCATGATATACATCTTGCACCTAGAAATTTCGTACTCTACAATTCATCGCGACTTCACGCTATCGATTTCTTATGCCCCTTCTTCCGTGATATACATGTTTCACACCACACTTTCGTGATATACATTTTTCACCAAACACTTGCGTCATATACAATTCGACCTCGGTTATAGAGCTCGCCTATTCGAAAATCCGCGATCTAAAAAGTGGCTAGGCATCGAATGGTTAGTGGTCAGTCGGAGTCACGATATAAAAGCACAAGCGCAAATGTGAACCGGTCTGTCCCCCAACGCGCACATTGGGACATTTTCGAAAAAAAGACTAAGTAACGAGAAAGAGAGAGTAGAGAGGAAAAACGGTTGGACGGGCTTCAAAATAAGGGCTCTCGAGGAGACGTAAGGCCCTGCCTGTCAAATTGTATATATATTCTGCTTCTACTCGTGACAACTTAGTGATTTGGTTATTGCCATTAACAACCAAAAAAACGTATTAAACAACGATTTACGAGAGCCCGACCGACCCCCAGGTTGGTTCTATTATAGATCTTGCACCCAAAACTTGCATCATCAACGGTTCCGCTGTATACATCTTGCACCAAAAACTTTCATAGTCTACAATTCGTCCACATATTGGAACATGGTCCACATTTGGACCACAAATGATCTATTACGATACATTAATATAAATACAATTTAAATAAATATACTTAAACTTGAACCTGAATTTTTTCAAACTCGTCGATTGGTCCTATATCGTCACATCATGAGCCCGAATGACTATAGTTCCTTTCAACACTTAGCCAATTATCTCTCCGCGGGGTTGTGCCTTAGTGCTAACGAAATTTTATGCCCCATGTTCAGTGATATACATGTTGCACACAACACTTCCGTGATATACATTTTTCACCAAACACTTCCGTCATTTACAATTCGACACGCTATTATAGATATTGCACCCAAAACTTGCGTCATCTACAGTTCTGATGTATACATCTTGCACCAAAAACTTCCATGGTCTACAATTCGCCCACATATTGGAACATGGTCTACATTTGGACCACAAATTATCTATTACAATACATTAATATAAATACAATTTAAATAAATATACTTAAACTTGAACCTGAATTTTTTCGAACTCGTCGATTGGTCTTATATCGTCACATCATGAGCCCAACCGACCGCAGTTCCTTTCAACACTTAGCCAATTATCTCTCCACAGGGTCGCGCCTTAGCGCTAATGAAATTTTATGCCCCATGTTCCATGATATACATGTTGCACACAACACTTCCGTGATATAGATTTTGCACCAAACACTCCTGTCATTTACAATTCGACCCCATTTTCCATAATTTACCTTGTAACCTGCTTGGCAGAGACTACGCTACCATGAAACACTTGTTTCTTATTGCACTGACAAAAGCAAAGTGCATTTTACATCCTAGTATCATCAGGGAAATGTGTAATTGTACATGCCTAATGTTTATGTGACATCTGGCATAAGTTATCCTAGTATAATATTAAAAAAATTAACAAACCAATATGGTGGAGATGTATAAAATCCATGCTTATAATCAAAATATTAAAAAAATGTTATGTAAAAAGAAAATTTAAGAAGAATAGAAAAGAGTACACACAGTCACACATCAACATAGATCTATTTTAACTTGAGATCTTTTAAGCACTAAGATATTAGCATCTTAATTTTTGTTTTCCCTCTCTGTGCTTAATAGATAGATAATTAATATGGATCTATGCTAGTGACAATATTAAATTACAAAGGGAATCTCCAATACCTCATAATATGTTGGAAGTCCACAAATAGATTGGAGATTTAATATTGTTACTCAAATTGAGGTTGTTGAGATAAACATTATAGCTAGGTTGCATTCTAGGAATTATGGTTTGAAGAAGAGGTTAACTCTACTCCAAAACCACAGTTATTATTCCATGAACTCTCTATGATCTTTTTTATTAACAAAAATGACAATAACGAAACCTTTGGAGCAAAAATTCACCACATGTGGTGTGGTCGATTTGAGTTGATTCATTTAAAAAGATGATCCATATCCCTAGTGACTAATTTAGAAATCTCCCAGTGGCATTCCCAAACATATTTTTTTTTATGTATTTATTAAGTTGCATGCATAATTTACAATGACACAATGTAAAATGCACACACAAAATTTTATAGTGTGTATTGACTAAACAAAACTCCCATAAGGAATCAAAACCCCCAAATTTAACACATGATCAATAATTATTATAATTAGTATGAGTTTCACTTTGTTATTTCCCTCGTCTTATAGCATTGGCTTCAAAAATAACAATTGTGTTATACAGTCCTGTCCTGCACTATGGATTAATGTATCTCTCTATATGATAATTTCATTAATCTCATTGATGTTATAATCCAATTCTATTATTGTCCCCCTTGATTAGTGATTTGATAGTTTCAATTTAACTTTGGAACTCTAAAATGACTTCAAAAGTCATCTAAAATTTGGTGTATCAAGTCTCAATGGGCCTCTTAATAATTACTATTTTCTCCCATAGGCAAGAAACTATTACATGTCAGTTCGATAACCCCATCTGCCTTCTTGGAAACATCCTTGTTTGATGCTCGACACTTGTTCGCCTCTTGATTTTCAATGTAGTTCTATTTTGACCTTTGGTAACTACAATGAAATCACTTTCTACTATTTGGCATCCTTTTTGACTTCATCTTGGGAGAGTGGTCGACAATAAAAATATTAACATTGAACATCAATTAGATTTCTTGTACATCATCTTTTTGTTCGAGAATTAGAGGATTAGGTAGATCAATGAGCTAGTATTTCAAGATAGAGGTGGTGTCTAAACACGTCATTGCAACACTTAAGAACAACCAAGCATAGATTAACATACAAAGAAGTGTAAGAAACCAAAATCTTGATTTGTGATCAAGGAACTAAATTCCATGTATCATTCTTCATTAAGGAATGATACTTATCAACCATAACATTATCCCATTCAAGAAAACCATGTGCATATGCATATGTATCTATATCACATGATTTTCTAGCACACCTACCAATAGAGCAACACTACCATGTTGTTTCTAACTTCTATTTTTTCTTAAGTCATTGATTTTTCCTGCATTAGTTCCAACAACTTCAATTGTCTTGGCTTCCCATATAGGAAGAAAAACTCCAATTGTTGCAAGAGTTTCTATACCAAGGTCATTAGTAGGAGTCCTAAAACTTGTTTTTGATTTGACTATAGAAGGTCGACTAACAATTGACTAAGAAAAATATGTTGAATGTCTAGTTGATGATCATGTAGGGTAATTAGTTGGTCTACAATTCCTTAAAATTTCCAATGGATTATTGTTCAACAATCCAAAAGAAGAATTCAACAAGGTAATACAAAAGGTATTCTCATCAAGGACAACATATATTCTACAAATAATCTCTTATTCGATATGGTCAAACAATCTATATGTTGGCATGTCTTACATGAAGAGTGTCCTTGTCATTGATGGCAAGAACAACAATGACGATGGAAAACAGGAAAATCATAAGCTCAAGAGGAGAAGCGAATAGTATGGAGATATCAGATCTCAGAAGGGAAAGCGCAATACATAAACATGATCAGGATCAAATCCTTGATTGTGGATCTGCTTCGAGAGTCCTCACATCCATTGGATCACTTTAAGTGGAAGGATAGGATAAGCAGGGAAAAATGGTTGAGAATTCAATTATATGAATTTCCGTCAGCCATCGGATTTATTTAAGTGGAAGGATAGGATAAGCAAGGGATGAGATCTGAGATCTTGATCACCCGAATTTATGTCAGTCGCCAGATCAAAATAAATGGAAGGATAGGATAAGAAAAGATGGAGAGCCATTGGATTTAATCCAAGGCAAAGATGCATCGCAGACAGATCGAGCCATTGATCTAATATCTTGATCAAACGAACATCATTCATTTCAGGTCTAAAGTTATGAGGAGGTTACGCTCCGGAAAAATATCACTTCAAGATTTTTCAATTTGAGATTTGAAATCCTCTAAGTCTAGAGAGTCAGAGAGCTGAAATAAATTCTCGACTGTTAGATCATCCGAAGTAGATCTCAGTCGTCAGATCATCCGAAGAAGATCTCAAGCGTCAGATCGTCTGAAGTGAATCTGGGTCGTTTGATCCAGAGTATCAGTTTGAGATTTGAAATCCCCGAATTTTGGAGAGCCGAAATAAATTATCGACCGTTGGATCATCCGAAGTAAATCTCGATCGTCCGATCATCCGAAATAAATATCAGTTGTCAGATCGTCCAGAGTAAACCTCAAGCATCATATCGTCCGAAGTGGATCTGGGTCATCTGATCCAGAAGAGACATGGCTTAAATCTGTGGATTTTGGATAAAGACCCAAAGTAAGCCTCAACCGTCTGATCCAAGAGGACACATGGCAGTAATCCACATACTTCGAGGGGAAGTAAAGTTTGAGACTTGAGATTTCAGAAGTCTGGAGACCCGAAGGAGATCTCGACCATTGATTGAGAAAGGGGCCGCATAAACATTGATCTGGTTGAAAGGACAAATTCCCATAGTAGAGGTAGAGCCATTGATTGAGAAGGAAAGGTGTCCACAAATCATCAACTTCGAAAGATTGGCGTACAAAGAAAAACAGGGTTTGAGATTTGAAACTCCTGGAGCCCGGATCACGAATTAGTAAATCACAGCCATTGATTTAGGAAGGTTATATTTGATCCACAGAACTTGAGAGGACAGATATGAACCGTCAGTTCAAGAGCACTGTCAAGATCATGAGATCGATGATCCCATCTCATTGTGGGGATTGAAGGTGCATGAACTTTAAAAAGTTAAGGGCGGTATGCAATTGAAACCATGGTTTTGGAGAAAGGACACATGGAGACTTGAGGTAAATTGTGGGGTGAAACATAGTTTGATCTCAAACCACCTTTGGCCATGCCCATAATCGTATGGTCACATAAGATCATTTCCCAAGGTCACATCAGTGGAAGATAGGGGAAGGAGCTAGTGCTTCTAGGATCCACATCGAAGGTTACACATTGAAAAGTAAAAAATGCCTCTGCATGTATAATCCAATGACGCTGATCAAGCATAATATGATCGAAGGGTTGTTGTTTCATCTCATGATTTCTTGATTAGTTACGATTCGGTTACATTAACTGAATCATTGTTCCTAAGAATTTGAATCATTGTTACTGAGTGTTGGAATCATGATTTCTGAGCATTTTTTAGATTCCTGACTTGAGCGTTGGAGATACAGAGTGTAACAGATGATGAGACCAGGAATAAAAGAAAAATTTTGTGACATAAAGAGTTTGTTGTTTCTCTATAAAAAGTAGTTGAACTGTAAGCAATGAAGATTACAACATGAGCTGAGGGAGAAAATGTAGAGACGAAGACCATAATCTGGACAAAGAAGAAATGGTGAAAACAACATACTATATGAGAACTTAAGCGCAAGAAGATGCGAGCAGGAAGACACTAATGCAGGCAGAGCAGACCAGTGTAGCAGAGCAACGATGAGCCTGGTAAGCCATTGATAAATACTGTATTACTGTAATAAATTTCAGCAAGCAATAATTTATATCTCATGGAGGTAGGGTGGTGCTAGGGAGGACTGTTGTCCTTAGAGTTTCAAGTGGGTTCTTGAACACATGGAGTTGTAGCTTCCATCTAGTTGTATACAGAAAAACTAGGGTGGTAGGGTGGTGCAAGGGAGAACCATTGTTCTCTGTTATGTAGGTTGGTGCCTATGTGACTAGAAGTTGGTGCTGGAACACTAAGGGAGTTGGTGTTTCCTTATAGTGGGTGCTAGAGGACTAGAGAGTTGGTGCTCTCATCGAGTTGTAGCTAGTTAAAGAAAAGTTTGTAGCCTCATTTTGAGTTGGTGCTCAAAGAAAGATGATGTACAGAACTTAAAAAATTGCCTATCATTCGAAGAAAAAGGGGTTTTCTCCCTTTATGGGTTTCCTCATGAATATCTATCTCTATGTATATCATATGTGTGATTGATGTTTGTTATTTATGCTGCTCATGTATTGGATAATCTTGATGATCACTTCGAGAAGGTTAATAATATTTTAATAGGCATAAAATTGTTTAAGCGCAGTAACAACTGATTCACCCCCCCCTCTCTATTGTCTTAGTAATTCCAACACTATAGGCCTTCAACTCTTTATAGTATCCCATCCTGGTACAGACATGACTCTTTGCATCCATTTTATTCCTTATGTTGTCTGGAATATGATCCAACTCAATGCATCCAAAGGTTCCAAGGTCTTTGATTGAAGATTTCATCCCACTCCAAATTTTTACTGGAGTCATATCCCATACTTCTTTAGTCAGAATCAAGTTCAAAAAATAGTTTGAGCAGTAAACAACTTCTTCCCAAAAATGAGTCAACAAACCTTTGGCCTAAACCAACAACATGCCATTTTAACCTAATTTTGATTCTTCCTTTCAAAAACACCATTATTCTAGGGTGTGCGAGGTATATATCTATGCCAAGAGATACCATTCTATGAAAAGTAACATCCAAATTCCTTTCTCACATATTCTCCTCCATTGTTATATCTTAAACATTTCACTAGTGAATTGCATTTCTTTTTTGCAAGAGCCCTAAATTCCTCAAATATTTCGGAGAAATGGATTTCAGTCTTCAAAAAATACACCTAAGTATACCTATAAATATCATCAATGAAGGTTAACGTATACCTTGCACCAACCAAAGATGGTATGTCCATGGAACAAGGTCACTATAGACAATTTCCATCTATGTCTTTTCTCTCCAAGCTTTCCCTGTTCCAAAGTCATCTTCAGGATGCTTTCCAACCATACATCCTTCACATACTCCATCATGGAGAATAGTTGTGGGTAGACCAACAACCATGATACATTTTACCATCAATATTAGGCTTTGAAAATTTAGGTGTCTAAACGATTCATGTCATA
>ML843748.1:49451-62309 GCA_009831015.1 Picea engelmannii | reverse complement strand
CAACACAAATTGTGCAACTGTTGCGTTTGCAAAGAGGTTAGTGCATGAAGGGTATTGTTAAGGAATCGCTAGGGTTTCCTTCAGATAAATACTAAATTATTATTAATTAATACATTAATGATGTATTAATAATACATTAATACATTAAAATAATAAAGTACTAAAGTGTTATTAATTAATACATTAATACAAGATACATTAAAAATATATTAATACCTCTTTAGCAAATGGGCATTACAGAAGCAAGTGGTCTGATGTTTCCTCCTCTTGAATGCAGAGGGGACATATGGAAGGGCCTTCCCACCCTCTCCTTCTCATATTTTCTCCAGTTAATATGCTTCTATGAGACAGTGTATAGAAAAACATGTCTATCTTCAGGATAGACTTGGAAGTCCAAATGGCTTTCCAAATTGTGGGGTCCGGGGGGACATAAGGAACTTCTGTAAAGCTTTTATACCCTGCTGCTGTTGTATATGTTCCAGAATGTGAACCCCATCCTCTCTTGTCCTTAATACACTAATAAAATATTAATACATTATAAATATACAAATAAATTAATAATACATTATTAAAGTATTAATACAAAATACATTAAAAATATATTAATAAAGTATTAATAAATTAAAAATACATTATTAAAGTACTAATACAATTATTAAACTAATTCTTAAAGTATTAGTTAATTTATTAATGTATATTAATAAATTACTAAAGTATTATTAATTAATACCTTAATTAAATAATTATTAAAGTATTAATACAAAATACATTAAAAATATATTAATAAATTAAAAATATATTAATAAATTAAAACTATATTAATAAAGTATTAATAAATAGGATAACGACCAGAAGGATAATAATAACTAGGAATTTGGGACACTCCAGATACCTTTTTGGAACTGTCGTGGCTTTCCATGGTGCAAAGGTCCTATGATAAGTTGGATCCCGAGTGATATTGATATTATCTGTCTAGTTGAAACTTGGGAGCATGTGGAGTCTAAGGTCCCTAACATAGAAGGATTTGTCTTGTGGTCGTCATGGAACAAAAAATCCCACCGTAGAGGGATAGGAGGCATAGCTTGTTATATTGGAAAGAACATTTCTCCTCACATTCAACTTCATAAGATTGACCCTCTCAATTGGTACATGTGGATAGAAATTTCAGACACCAATGCTAAGAAGATGTATATAGCAATTTTCTATTTTGCACCTATTAATTCTACTTTTTATAAGAAAACAATCTAGATAACAATTGTCCCTATAATAATTTAGAACACGATATTTATAGTTTGAAAAATGAAGGTAATATCCTCCTGCTAGGAGACTTTAATGCTAGGACTGCAACTAAACAAGCTAATCTTTTAAGCAATGACTCCAACCATAATCCTTTATGGCTAGATGAAGACCTTGTTTTATCTAATAGCTACAAAAGAAGCTTTGAAGACCTAATTGAGAATTTGTTTGGTACTAAGTTGGTCAAGCTCTACAACTCTCAAGACCTAATAATTTGCAATGGAGTAATGAAGTGGCCAAACTCCAACCAAATGACTTGTATTCATGGGTTAGGTAGTAGTGTTGTAGATTATGTGATATCTGATATCCCCCTTTCCAACCAAATAACAACTTTTGACCTTTTAAATGACCATGAGCCTGACTCTGATCATAAACCCTTAACCCTGACTCTAAACTTTTCCATGCATAGGAGCACCATTGAAGAGAATTATGATAATCAATGAAATTTGCGCTTTGAAAAA
The DNA here is from genome assembly GCA_009831015.1 of Picea engelmannii. Classification (NCBI taxonomy): domain Eukaryota; kingdom Viridiplantae; phylum Streptophyta; class Pinopsida; order Pinales; family Pinaceae; genus Picea; species Picea engelmannii. The sequence continues at coordinate 60,552 of ML843748.1, read as the reverse complement.
AGTAAAGTTGACATTTTCTTAAAGGATTTAAATAGTAAATTAATTCTCCTAACTTATAAGGACAACATTGAAGAACTCTATCATAATTTTACAACTACCCTTTCCACTTCTATTAACAAGTTCTCTTTCAAGGTGTCCTATAAAAAGAATAATAGAATGACCAACCCTTGGTATGATAAAAAAATGTAAAATTGCTAGGAAATCCATTAGGGATGCTTCTAACAAGTCCTTAAAACTCGATAAGATCAATACATAGAAATCCCCAGGGTGGGGGTGAACCATGTAAACATTGTGTTATGCTGCTTTGTGCCTTGTCTTGATGTGTTCACATGTTATTTTCTAAGTGATTTGATGTATATAGATATATCTACTTATACTTTGTGCTTATGATATGCGAGAATGTTAGATATGATCTATATGGCCATGCTTAGTGCTTGATCTTCTCGATCTGATATATTTACCTATGCTAAGTGGTTACATACATTAGATTAGTGTGAATGCTGCGAAGCTCTGTTTTATCAGTGAAGTGGGTATAGATTTCATATTGAGGAACTGATGGTGCTAAGTGCTTTATTAAGTAGTACAATCATAGATCTGTGTCCCAGCTAAGGTTGCAGAGACCTGAGTCTTGCAACCACCCCTGCCTCTACCTCGGGTGAGACTTCATCTGCTTGCAGGTGTTGCCAAAAGGGCCGGTAGTTAGGGGTTTGTTGGTGCGCTGTTGTAGCATCAAACCCTGGGTCTACCCCTGTGTCAACAAATGGTTCTGTTGCCGGGACCTGAAATTGTGATTGCTGGGAACTGAGAAAGAAGAAGCTTTGTGCAAAAATTTGAACTGAGATTATGAAATCTCAGTACGTAGATCTATGCCCTAGTGCGCAGTATCCTACTCGATTTATAAACCTTTGTGCTAAAGAAAGAAGGTCGGATCTGAAGGAAAGAAGCGAGATCTGAAATCTTTTGTTCTCTAAGAAAGGTAAAAGTGAGAATTTCTAATTAAAAGAGGTAAGATCTGCAAGCTCTGTGCTCTGATAAAAGGTAAGAAGAGTTAAAAGTTTTAGATCTGTAAGGTTTTTTCTCTGTAGAAGTAATATAAGTGGAAATTTTTGTTTCTAAAGTATGGATCTAGGTATGATTGATAGATTTTGTCTTAGCTTGAAAACCAGGGTATTAATGGATGAAAGAAGGCTTGATATGAATAGATCTGATAAGAATAGTGAAAGATATGTTATACCTATGCATAGAAAGAATGTTTGGACTAAAAAATGTATGCATGATCATAGAAAGAATTTTTTGCAGGTTAGCTACCATGATACTAGTGCGCAGTACTAGAAAGGCTAGGGATCACTTAAAAGAAAGAGAGGATTAACCCTCTGTTATAGTTGCAGAAGACCGAGACATCTTGCTAAGGAATTCCCTGTGAAAAGACATGGTTGTATTTGTTGTAAAGCTATGGACCATGAAGTGTTAGATTGCCCTAGAATGATTGCTAAGCTGGAAGAAATGAATTTGAATAAAGAAAACCCTAAGGCAGATTCAAAAATGGCAGAAACCCAAAAGAATCAGAGAAAGTATTGCTGCAAATAAATGAAACCTTGAATGACCATCGACATGTCAGACTATCAGAGATATTCAAAGAAAAAGAATACATTGAAGTAAGAATAAGAGACTTCGACATTGACTGTATTCTAGATGAAGAAATACATGTGAATATCATGACATAAAGAACTTGGGAAGTCATAGGGAAGCCTGTTATGATCCCTTCATTAAGAGGAATAGGATTATTCAGAGGAAAGATGATAAACCTAAGTGGGAAGCTCGCTCGCATACTTATGAACGCTAATGGAACCTCGACAGAAGAATATTTTGAGATTATTAAATTTGTTGAAGACAACGCCCCATTTACCATGTTACTAGGAAAACCGTGGATTGATAGAGATCAAGCCAGACGAAAGGAAGAAGAAGAAGTTTTGAAGCAAACGAAACAAGAGTTAAAATATTTCATGACCAAAAGGATCGCACACTTGATTGAAGAACAAGAGAGAAGATAGAAGCTGTGTAACACTAGAAACCTAGATGTTGAAGCTAAGAGAACACTAGAGGATCCACAAAATACTGAAGTACCTACCCCAGACAAAGATGAAGTATTATCTAGGAACCCTAGGGAATAATCTCAACATTGCGAAGTGACTATGACCAAAGAAGATAAGAATCAGAATGGAAAAAGGAATACCGAGATGAAGCTCACTGGAAAAAAAAAAGGCTAGAAAGTTAAGTAAGAAGAGGGATAAGATCGAAAAGTTGTAGAAGGTTCTAGAGGGAACTTCACAAACAGAAAATTTGCAGCATTAGAGCTTTGTCGGGATATCAGAACAATGACACATGGCACTTCGCCGTGACAAAGAAATATAGCTGTTGGGGATGTGATAACCGTTCGATCGATGCTCCGAATGGGTAGAAAGACAATTATGGTTCGTCATCAGACCATTAGACCTCGCCATAACGGACTGAACAAGAGTTAATGGAGGCTCATACTTGTTGTAAGTGAACCATTGTCAAGTTCCCTATTTATCCCGCTGCGCCACGCACCGAGAACACTTTTGCCAATTGAGAAATTGAGCCCGCAGACTAAGATGAGTTTATACAGTGATCATCGCACTCTTTCTCTCTACCTCATTGTTGTGTCTAATTTGTTCTTAGAACCCGTGATTGTTCACCCTAAATGCGTATGTCAGAAGAATTGAGCGCTGCAGAGAAAGATGTTGAAGAAGTTTTGATCGATGTGATCACTGAAAGAGTCATGTCGAAGAGAGGATTATCCATAGGTGTACAAGCATCATTCACGAGAGGAATTCTAGCCTCTCCGTCAATTTCTCGAGCCAGACCATCCCAACCATCCGATGAGAAGCAAACCAAGCACAGAGACGATCTCGTGAATGCTAAGTTGATTTCGATCATTTTAGTCGCCTATCTACCAACTCTGAGTGGCACAATCAATCGAGACAATGTGCCTAGATAATTTGAGTACTCTTTGGTCACTGCGTACCTCCCTAAAGGGATACGTGTAGTTCGCACATATTAGGAAAAGATTGCAGCGTTGAAGTTTAGCGACTTCAACCTTGGCGACATGAAGGTCTACAACATGCTCACACCACATAAATACATGACTAGAACAAAGGGAAATAATTCAGAGATAGTTCCCCAGTCATGGACTATGAACCTCGTGCAATCCACACTGCTCAATGTCATGAATATTCCTCACTTCAGAAGGCACCAAGAAGTGAATGCATGCGTCAAGCTGCTTCTGTCCTGTTACCATGGCAGATACTTATGCTTAAACTACTGTCTCACAGTGGATCTGACATTTATCAATCGGATTACAGGACTGAGTATGCAAGGACCTGACCCACATGATTTATACCCTTGAAAAGCCATGGACCGCGCTCTCGCGCAAAGGATCAAGGACACCTATGGAGATGTTGAGAAGGGAATGCGAGGCTACAAGGTAGCCTTTATCCAGAACGACCCAGTGCACCTTTCCTGTTAGCTGATCGTAGGAAATTTAGTTCACAAGAACCTAACCAACCAAGTGATTGGCTTTGTAGTCGACCTCGTAGGAAAGTGCGTGGAGGGCCTACAAATGAATTGGGTGAAGTACCTCGTAAACTAGTTGGAACTGGACTACAGGGAAGCACAAGATCAGTGATATGAATTCCACTCCAACTGGCTTTTGATCCTGATTGCTTTCATCGCATGGGAGATGCCAGAAGGTGCGACCTTCTTGGACATCAAGTCCTTTGAACCATTGGCCACAAAGTTTAGTACACTGTGGTATTCCAGTGACATGAACAAGTAATGACAGTCAAATGTCGTATTCCACACATATTACAACCAACTGAAGACAACCATCCAGTCCAAGCCTCGCATCACGCCAAATACTCTCTGCAGGTTTCGACCTTTAATGAAATTCAGCGCAGACCACCATTTCATTTATACAATAGCGCGCACTGATGAGCACAAGAAACAACTTCAGTCTTACTACAAGCTAACAGAGGAGGACTTAGAAGAGATTACTAAAGACTGGTTGGCGGACCTCCTCATTCTAGCAGATCCTGTGGAGATGTCTGATATTGATAGTCCAGAAGCAACGCATGATACACCTGGACCCAACAAGACAAAGAAAAATGAAGAATCCCAAGACATAAGTAGTACCTCAACAAAGACTACTTCCATCACACCTGAGCAAGGAGGAGATGGTGGAGAAATAGATGGCGCAGAAGTTGAACAAAATAAAGGAGAGGTTACACCGCCTAGAGACGAGGAGGATCCCTCGAAGAAAAAGGAAGGTTTCCCCCCCGAAGCCATCCTCTCGAAAGAAATCGAAAGCCTCTATGAACAAAATGTAGACTACCTTCACCTTAGATGACTTCTATTTCATCGTAGCAGCCATGAACGATGCTTCGCTCAAGATAGCAGAGAAGCAAGAGGCTCAGCAGGAGGAGATATAAAATCGAATTAAGGTTGAACTTCAAGGCGTGAAACATGCACTACAGTCCAGCCGCACAGTTTCCATTGCGCCTTTGCCATTGAAAACGCAAGAACTGGGAGATGAGTCAGCTCAACTCCACTGAATTGTTGATACAATTGAATCTCACCTTCGATGAGCACAAAAGGAAACAACACAAGCCACCTAGGATTTAGTACAAGTAAAGGGAGACCTTTTAGAGAATCGCGGTACTGTAGAATGGGAAAAGCTTGCTCTCCAAGAAAAGTGGGATGAAGAAAGAGAACAACTACAACAAAGCAAGGAACAGTTGCTCGCGGAGCAACTCAAAGTAAAGGAGAGGGTCAACAAAGCACTTCGATCTGTGACAGTTATAGAGGTAAAGAATGAAGAGAGAGTCCCACAGTAGGTGGCACAACTTGAAGAATTAATTTAGCATCTACAAGAACGCATAACAGATTTGGAGCTACACGCATTACCCGAGATCCCTCAAGATGTAAGAGATCAAAGGGAAGCAACCGCCAAGAGCACAATTGAGAGACTGAAGGCTCTTGCCAGGGAGTGCAAGCAGCTGAGTAACCACAACTCCCAAACGTATGAGAATATCGTTGAGAACCTAGAGTTACAAGCACTGCAGTCACAGCTCCAGGAAGAGAAGCAACATGCAGACACATTATAGGCGCAACTGAAGGCCCTTTCAGCTGTAGAAAGAATGAAGAGATCTCAAGAAAAACTCACCGCCTAGTAGAAGATCCATACGATCCAGAGAAAAGTTATGGAAATAAATCAACGACTCTAACCTGTGCAAAATAAGGCCAATCAATTATTTAGAGAGGTTGAAATCCGAGGAGCAGAGCTAGAATATGTTTTCACCACAACAAAACAACGCCTAGAAGGGCCAGTGAATGATGTAGTGATCCAAGAGTTCACCGAGCAACAAGTCGAAGCATCTTAAGCCAAACTCGAGGCATTCGAAGTAGAACTGATCAGACCAAAGTGACTCAAGATGAGTCATAGGTGAGTGTTGGGGGCCTGTTGGCCCTTGACCAAGTTTTGGGAGATTCTTGGTCATGTTGAACTATTTTGGGATTTCGACATCTTGTCGAAGGAGGGGCACAAGATGAAGCAGAGATCATAGAATCTCGGCCCCTTTTTGGGTCCTTTTTGGGATGTGGGAATATGTAATGGGAATGAGACATTGGCCCATGGGTTTACCCATGTTTAGGCCTATTTTGTATATATAAATAGATGCTTAGGCTAGATAGTAGAATAAGTGCATCTATGTGATGTGAATGTATGCTAAGTGCAAGTAGAGTCTGTAAGGGCTTTGTGCCTACTGTGAGAGACTTGCAGAGCTAAGTGCAAGTGGTTGTAACAGACTGTGGAAGGCTTTGTGTTGTAACGCAAGGAAGAAGGATCTAGCGAGATGCACATATATTTTGTCCCATGTGGAGTAAGGGTTTGAGGCTCTGTGCTTGTAACCGATTAATTGAAGACAATAAAAAAGAAGAGTTGGTGGATGTAGCCCCAGGGTGGGGGTGAACCACGTAAATACTGTGTTATGCTTCTTTGTGCCTTGTCTTGATGCATTCACATGTTATTTTCTAAGTGCTTTGATGTATATAGATAGATCTACTTATACTTTGTGCTTATGATATGCGAGAATGTTAGATATGATCTATATGGCCATGCTTAGTGCTTGATTTTATCAGCGAAGTGGGTATAGATTTCATATTGAGGAACTGACGGTGCTAAGTGATTTATTAAGTAGTACAATCAAAGATTTGTGTCCCAACTAAGGTTGCAGACACCTGAGTCTTGCAACCACCTTGTCCTCTACCTTGGGTGAGACTTCATCTGCTTCACAGGTGTTTCCAAAAGGGCCGGTAGTTAGGGCTTTGTTGGTGCGCTGTTGTAGCCTCGAACCCTGGGTCTGCCCCTGTACCAACAAAAAAATTCCCTCTAATTATAGGACCATTATGATTAGCCCAATTTTAGCCAAGCTTTATGGAATTATTTTGGAAAAGAAGATTAGCCTTTGGCTAGAAAGTCACGGTAAAAGAGCTAAAGGTCAGGTTGGGTTTAGGAGATATCATTCAACTGTGGACCATCTTGTTACCTTTAGGATCATTGCAGAGGAGTTCTGCAATACTAAAACCAATATTTTTTGTTGTTTTGTTGACTTTAGAAAATCTTTTGACATGGTTCCTAGGAAAATCCTTTGGAATAGGTTGGAAGAGATAAAAGTGCCTCTCGAGTTGAGGGCTGCTGCAATAAGGATGTATGAGAACTTTATTGTTGAGTTTAAAAACACTGAGTCCTGGTCAAAAGAGATTAACTGCAATATTAGAGTCAAACAAGGTTGTCCCTTGTCCCCTACCCTTTTTGGCATATACATTGACAAGTTAGAAGATTGCTTGGAAAAAGCAGGTTGTGTTGGCCCTATTTCATAACCTATAATCTCAAAATTAAAGGAAATACACCCTATCCCATCCTCCTCTTAGAAACAAGCCTCTCCCCCATTGAGAGCATGGCTATGACTAGATACCTAATGTATAAGAAAAAGTTAAACAACATGGAAGACAAGAGGCTTCCTAAAATTGCTTCAAAATCGAGTTATAACCACCATCGACTCAAGCGAGGATGGCATAAATATGCCCGATATTGGATAAACTATTGGGGAATCATGGAAGGCACCATTTTGTAGAATAAATATACTATTAAAAAAAACGTCAAATCAAAATTTAAGAAGAAAATGTGGCGTGATAAAGAGTTATAGGGAAAAATAAAATTAAGGTATTATAAGGATGTAATCAACCCTAATCTATAAGATCAAAATTATCTATCTATTTTTCCAAGTGTAAAGAAAAAAATAAGCATTGCTAAGATAAGAACAAATTCTCACGAGCTCCATAATGAAACTGTGTGTTGGTCAATTCCTAAAACGCCATGGGATGAAAGAGTGTGTCACCTTTGTGACACTAAGAAGGTTGAAGATGAAAAACACTTTCTCGTAGATTGTCCATCCTATATTTATATTAGATCTCATTTTCAAAATATTTGTCACACTACCAAACTTCCAAACCTCTTAACTCAACAAAAATATGGTGATCTTGGAAAGCTTCTCTTAATGCTTTTCGAACACAGAAACAAAATTCTAAAGAATCAAAAGTAATCACTTACCCTCTTAAAGTCCGATAGACCAATTTGGTCTTAGTGGATGTTAATCATCATCATCATCGCCGATAAATTAAAAACACATTATTAAAGTATTAATATAATACAATATTACACTAATTATTAAAGTATTAGTTAATTTATTAATGTACATTAATAAAGTACTAAAGTATTATTCATTAATACATTAATTAATAAAATAGTAACAATAAAGTATTAAATTAATACTTAAATATTAGTTAATTTATTAATGTACATTAATAAAATACTATTTTTTTTTTTTTGTGAATAAAAAGGGCAAATCCTATTAAAAATTTTCAAATACAAAAAAACATAGAAACAATCTGCCAACTATTCCGCCGAGTTAGCGAAAACTAAGACATATGGCAGACTGTGATGTTCATGTCAAAATTGGCGGTCCACCATTTGCCCTGCCAAAAGGAAACCAGGGTAGGTGGTGGACTTAAGTCTTTACACCACTGTTTAGAGCAGCCATGAAAACTAAAATGGGTCAGAAGTATCCTGCTCGAATGATTTTTTGGGCGGTAGACATACTCGAGAGGTGACCACCATAAGCGTCATTATGGAAATCATTCAAGACTCTGTCGGGTTCGTCAATGGTAAGACATCGTCGAAGGATGGTATCAACCCCACATCAGTAACGAGTTTCTCTGATGAGGAGGTATTGGGGATCCTGATGGCGAATGCGTTGAAGGTCATCTCGAGAGAGGTGAGACCTAAAATTTTGTTTACGAAGGTAGGCGAGAAGGTCATCTTACTAGGGGTCAGCTGAGGAGATGAAGAAGAGGTGTTCATTTGGGAAATCTTCATTGATGGGGGAAGCTTTGGTGTCTGAGGGAAAAGTCGTAATGAGTTCGACTAGGGCAAGATCTTTCTTGATTTTGGGAGTAGAGAACTCTAGATCATATTCCTGAAGGATAATGATCCATCAGGTAAATTTACCATTGATCTGTCGTTGGTTGAGCAAGTACTACATGGGGTTCGAATCTGCCACGACCTTGGTAGTTCAAAGTAGAATGTAATCCCGCAGTTTTTGGACTGCTAGGACAACTGCTAACGTGATTTTTTCATCATGATTATATTTTAAGGGTGGTCCTGAAAGGTTTTTACTGATGTAGTAAATCACATGTTCATGCCCATCACCCCCTAATTGGATAAGGACTCTTGCGACTGAAACAATAGAGGTTGATAAGTAGAGGATGTAATCATGATCATAGTCTAGGGGACTAATCAAAGGGGCATTGGATAGGGTGGATTTTAAATCATCAAATTTTTTTTTGAGCATGTTTGTCCCATTGAAATGGGATATCATGGCGCAGTAAATGGATAAAACCATGTGCATGAGTGGCGTAATCTGGGACAAAGCAACGTAAAAAGTTGTCTTTTCATTTTAGGCTCTACATTTGGCATAAAGTCCTAGGTGGTGGGATTTCTATGATAGCTTGGACCTTCACGGGGTCCACAGTGATGCCATGTTGGGAGACAATGAACCCAAGGAGGTGCCCGGTAGTGACGCAGAAGACACACTTGAGGGGGCTCAAGTGGATATTATATTGGCAACATCATTGAAAAATGATGCGTAAGTCATCTAAATGTTGGGTTCTCTTTTTGGATCGAGTGGTGAGGTTGTCCAAATAAGTGAGTATGATGCGAGAAAGATCATGAAAAACATAGGTCATGGACCGTTGGAACGTAGCACCAAAATTTTTTAGTCCAAAGGGAATGACGTGATAAGAAAAGGTACTCCAAGGGGCATGACGTGATAAGAAAAGGTACCCCAAGGGGTTGTAAAAGCAATTTTGTACTGATCTGTTGGGTGGATTTGAATTTGATTATATCGAGATAACCCATCCATAAAGGATAGGGCCTCGTGTTTGACACAATCTTCGATTATTTGGTCAATGAAGGGGGTTGGGATTTTTTCTTTGGGACAAGCGTAGTTGAGGTCGCGAAAGTCTGTGTAGACGCGAATAGTTCCATGTTTTTTGTTAACATGGATGGGGTTGGAGATCCAAGAAGTGTATGCAATGGGGTAAATGAACCTGACAACATGTAATTTGTCAATTTCGGCTTTGATGGATGCAACTTTGGATGGGTGGAGGGGGTGTTTCTTTTGATGAACAAGGGTGATATTAAGGCATGTGTCGATTCAATGTTTGACTACAGAAGGATTGAGGCCAGGCATCTCTATATATGATCAGGCAAAAATATCCCGGTATTCCTGAAAGAGAGCTTTGTAAGCAATGATTTCTTCATGGGAGCATGCGACGTCGATGGTGATCTCTTCAACGATGCCTGGTTTCATGGAAATGTCAATTTTGACTGTGGGGGAGATGTTGGCCATGTTTCCTTCTTCAAAAGAATCGAGGGAAGGAATAGGGTTTTTGAACCAGTCAATATGCCCCGGATGATTAAAATCCTTGGTTTCGATTGTGCACATGGAGGCTTGATCAGGAGGGTGAAACACCTCTTGTGAGAGGAAAAGTGCTCGATGATGGAGCACATTCCATGGGAAATCAAGGGTAGTCAGTTCCTCCAAGATATCTTCATTGTAGTGGAACCTGCGGAGAATACAAAGGATTTAGGGAGATGGTAGGGGGAACCATAAAAGGAGAAATGTCGTGGACCTTGGGGGATGAGGACATAGAAGGGATATCATGTATGGGGTGTGATGACTCGCTTTACATAAGCCAAATGTTAACACATTGTGGATGATATCTCATTTTCTTGAGGACTGAAGAATAAATATAAAAAATGTCATTAATGTGAGCATCAATGTGGAGTGCTCGAGAGGGTCTGGACAAAGATGTGTGGCGTACTGCAGCTAATGTTTAGAGGAATTGAGGTAGAGTTGGGAAATGATGATTGTAATGGTTGTATTCTGAGCATATGGCACAAGAGATATTGCTTCGTAACCCTTTCTTGCATGTGGTTGAGGACTCCATAGTAGTAGAGGATGTACTTAATGGAGTGGCAAGTAATGGGGTTTCTTTAGGGAGCTGGATAATATTGTGTAACTCGGGAAGTGCAGGAAATATGTTAGTGAAGTGTCCTTCTCTTTCTCATAGTGCACAAGGAGGTTGAGATCGGGGAGGGGGTGGAGCTATGGGATCGTTCTTCCTTCGTCTGTCCCCGGTGGTGGTGGTGTTGCCTCCAGTTGAGGGTGGGGGTGGTGTGGTAGGAGACTGTACTGGGATCTACATTGGTAATCCCTCTGTCTAAGGAGGGAGAGATGGTGCTGGGACCATAGAGGGTGGATGGAGATACCATATAGGGATGGCGATAACCATGTTAGGAAGGGTGAGGGTAGAAGTGACTTGGAATGCTTGGACTCCAGGTGGGGGGTAGAAAAAGGCGATTTTTGTAATGGCTTGGGGGACTGTCTCCCAAACCGAGATT
>ML843748.1:33506-49413 GCA_009831015.1 Picea engelmannii | reverse complement strand
GGTGCGGTGGTGTTTTTAGGGAATTATTGAGGTAGTAGTTATCCAAATGATAGAACTTCGATGGGGTGAGAGGACTCAGTCAGAGGTGTATTGTCTCCGATATTTTTTTCATTAGAGGAAACTACACACACTTGTGTTGAAATAGATGAGTTTAGGAGAGGTGGTGTTCCATGATAAGTCCCTAACAAGGATGGGTCCTTGAATATCCTAGGGACGATGTTGATGACTGGAAAAGTGTTCGAGCTTGTGCGGATAGGAGGGAGGATGTTATCAATGTTGGCAGAATGATTAGGCTCGTATAAGGTGGTCGATGATGACAATTTTATCGTTATGGGGGAACATCATCGTACAAAACACAGAAGAGGATATCACCTTCATAGCATACATGTAGATATGTATGAAAAACATATTGTAATCAAGTGGGGCTTCGATAACTTCAATTTCAATCAAGATAGTTTTCCCCTGAGTTCTACAATGACATTTTGGAAGAGCCCTTCAGGGGATGATGGACGACCATCGTTATCTCTCAGGGTGATGGCAGATGTACTGGCTCAGGTGAGCCGAGTTTTTTCCATACTACTTTGGACATGATGCATGTGGATGCACCGATGAACTATGATGTTCCATATCTTAACTAGTATCTGGACGGCTACTAGAGCAGGGTGGCATGGTTCCTTGCTATCTAAATCAAAGGTGATTAGTCGAGTATTAGCTGGGTTGACTCGCCCCAAGGCGGAAAGCAAGGATTTGCATTGTGATGGGAAATTTTGGAGGACCTCCAACATAGACATGGTTGTGGGATACTGAGCTAAGTCATCGACCAGAATGTATTTATGGGCTGCCCTAGCTTGAGGATTATGTGCATTCCATCGTAAAGGTATGCGAGTTATGGGGGGATTTGGTTCAGTGTTAGGGCGTGGGATCATCAATGATTGTCTTGTTGTTGCTGGATTTTTTTTTGAGGTGTTTGGGGCATATTCAAGAGGCATTCCGTATTGATGGCCACATGTTTGCAGAAGAATCTCTTCTTCGCCAGTATGGACGATACTGCGATCAACTGGATTTCTAGGTTGATTGGGACCAGGGTTTTGATATTGCCCCATTTGTGGTGGGGTATAGTTTATCTCTTGTTGGGTATTCATCACACCTTGGTGTGGAATGGGTTTTTGAAAAACGTCCAGAGGTGGAGGTTGTAAATAATTTTGTGGGGCCGGTTGGGGGGCAGGTGGTGTCGGAGGACGTTGTGTGTTCATGGATTCTTTCATCCATTTGTAATCGGAAATTTGGGGGCAGTGGTGAGTATAATGTCCACATTCACCACATAGGACGCACGGAACATTAGTTATGAAATTGTTGTTCTTCCCTTGTTGTGGTTGATTGTTATTGTTTCCCTCTTGGGGGTTTTGGTTTCCCCCAGCGAGACGATTTTGTTGGGGGTTATTTCCTCTTGGTCCTGGGTTGTGATTGTTTTGATTTTTTCCTTTCTTCTTGGCATTATTTGGCTAGTGAATCGGATTTGTCGTATTCAACTATTCAAAATCATGAACCTGTTGAATGGTAGAGGGATTAACAAATTTAACGTTGACATGAATTTGTCCTGGTGGAGGAGCAACTCACTGGGAGGGACTAGGAAATGGAAAATATGGATTGTGTTGTGGAGATGATCCATATGAAATATAGGAAGTTGAAGTACTTCCAATACTTTTGGGGTTATATATGAGGTTTGGGGGTGGACCCATACTTGATTGAGAGACTGGATACATGAGGGGTACCAGTGGGGGTCCCCCAAAAGGGGGGGAGAGCCATAGGATATGACTGTTGGTGAGTGGGAGGAGGATAATAAGACATCCCTCCATATGGTTGAGGATATTGATTTGCACCATAAATAGGTGATAGGTGTTCGTAAGGGTTGAGATGTGTCATAGAACCATTCAACCCATCAACATCATGGGAAACCCTAGGTTTGTCTTGGCCAAATTATATGGGTCTGGGTGCATCAAGAAATACTATGTACAATTAACCTGATTGGGAATATATGAGGTTGAATTACTGGGATTTGTTGATGGCTTCCTCTTCTGATTGAGGAAAATTGGATGCTACATCTTTGGTAATCACATGGACGAGCAATTTAAGAAACCAATCAAGACATTGTTCTTTGGTGGTTTCTACTTTACACAAACTACGTTGCCAACGCCATTCATGGATGTGGTCGGTGATATGGATAACAATGGTTTGTTTGAACTCGAAGAGAAGTTCTAAGCTAGTGTCATGATGAACTGGTAATTGGAAAAAGAAAAAAAATGCCTTGGCCAATGATTCAAAGGTCACATGGGACCTTGATTTTTCATCCACGTACCATTTGGATAATGAACCAGTGAGAATTCTTTGAAATAAACTCAAGCGGATGGAATTATCTATGATGTTGTTTGAAGAGTACCATAAGTGGAAGGTCATAACATGGTTGGCGGGGTCTTCCCCTAGTTTTCCTTCAAACTTCAGAATATCTAAAGGCAATTTGGTAGGCATATTGGGCCAAGTGGCATCATGCAAAATAGGGTCATTCATGAGTTTGGTTAAATCAGGAATGTTGAGGGATTCCAAGTATGGAAAAGGGGGATTTGGTGGAGGATCAGTTCCAGCCACTGTGTGTGTAGGTAGTGTATCTGTCCCTTGAGAGGGATTTTGTGGGTTTGTACTTCTTTTTTGATAAGAACCTTGGCCCCCGCCTGCTTGTGAAGAAGAACCAATATATGGATTGCCTTGGGTATTGGACCCAAGAAAAGTGGAACCAAGTAGGGTTGATCCCAAAACAGTAGAACTCACTGGGGTGTGAGATGGTTGAGTCGATGAGTTGGCAAGACTAGGGACTGCTCCTAGAATAGGAGGGAGATTCTGCGAGCGTCTATAATGAAGGGGATTTTGTGGTTCCCCTATGGTTCCGAATAGAAAGGTGAATGTGTGCATGTGGTGACAGGATATAAATAAATGAACAAGTGAGTTTTATATTTTGGACCTTCACAAAATAGTATAACTCACAATTTCATGTAAATAAATGAACATCATACATAAATCAACTGTGAAATAAACAAGCATGTGGATAGGTGGATTTTGTCTACGTGGGGAGAAAAAAAAATGCTCATGTCCTAAAAGACCTATCATCCTTCCTCTCAATTTAGAACTGGGCCTTCCAATAGCACTCGATAATGGGGTCTGAATCCACTAGAGGAGGAACTAGTGAAGGTTCAAGTAGTCAGTTATAATGAGGGGTAGAGGGTGCATATCCCGAAAGAGCTGGCGATATTTCCCAATAACCACACAAAATATAACAAAGGTGTGATTGTAGCCCACAACTTCCACCATGGGTAGATATCCTATGTTTGTCCATTAAGTACCTTGGTCAAAGTGTGGCATTTATATTTTCAGCCTAAAAAATGGGTCACATGCTAGATACCCTCACAAGAGTTGGGTGACTCAAGGAGGGATGCACAGAACAACCAGACCTTGACCTTTGACCCTTCACGGGTATATCCCTGTCTTATGGTATAGGAACACTTAACTTGGAGGATTTGAAGGATCCCTATTCTCAATTTCTATTGTTTCAAAATGTGGGAACCTGACAACGGGGGGTTATTTGGATGCCTACCCTCGAGATCCTACCTAGACTAAAAATTTATGTTAGGCACCTCCTGTGGAGGAAGATTTAGTGTGTTCTTAGAAAATGTTTAGATGGAGTAGGCTGAGAGATTGGGGTCATGGAACAACCTCGTTTGAATTTAATTGGTGTAGATAATTTCTAAATAAGTAGTTATATCTTTCAGAGTTCCTTTGAAGTACTTTGTGGGTACTTGAAAAGAAAACTTACTTCTACCTTCACTATTCTAATAGAAATTATGTGTGTGATGAGTGGTTTTGTGTGCAGGAAAGTGAAAAGTGTGCAAGATATTTTTAATACATTAAGTGTACGATTGTAGCATGTGGAATTCCTATAGTCCTTACAAATCTTCTTACCTAGATTACTATGTTTCTTTGGTACAACCTTGCAGAATATTTAAAGCCCTAGAGAACTAGAAATGTGGACATATGGGTCCTTACTTGATCCTTTAAACTCCCTAGAATGTTGTATATACTAGAAAGTATTTTGAAACTATCCTAGGATTGTAGACATGTGGGCATGTGTGGGCCCTTACTTGATCTTTTAAACTTTCCTAAATTGTTGTCTAGACTAAGAAAGTTTTTTGAAACTATCCTAAGATTGTAAACATGTGGGCATGTGTGGGACCTTACTTGATCTTTTAAACTTTCCTAGATTGTTGTCTAGACTAAGAATTTTTTTTGAAACTATCCTAAGATTGTAAACATGTGGGCATGTATGGGCCCTTACAAAGATTTTAGATAATTTTCAAAACTAAGAGGTACCCAATTGGGGTTTTGTCCTCTCCTAATGATTTAAGGGAGATGTAATTTCCTTTTAACCACTTTTTCTAATTCCCGAGATCACACTTGGGTGTGGGGGAAGAGAATATTTGAGGGTTAAAATTGATTTCTAGTCCCAACTTATTTGATTGTGTTTTGAAAAAACAATAACCTTAACTCAAAGTTTTAAATGCCAATTGAGCCATCCATGTGGCAACAAAGCAAAGAGAAGAATAGTGATTATTTTTACCCCTATGTTCTTATGTTAGCTAACATTTATTGTGATACAATACTCTAAGTGAAGTGTGATTGCTTTACAAAGTGCAGGAATTAAAATATGAAGGCAAGGGGCCCTCAAACCACTCAAAAAAACCTTACAATTTGCAAAAAAAACTGAACTTGTGTGCATGCTGTAGTTCTGTTAGTCGCGTCAAGTGCGCAAAATGCACATAATGCATGAGTTTATGAAATATATTACACACACAGAGCGCGGAGTGCACAAAATGCGCGTTTGTGTGCGTCAAAAGCTGTGCACTTCTTGTCACACGTCGGGAAAGAAATTTCAAGATGAAATTCTCTTGCGTTGGCTTTGAATTCTGACTTTGGAAGACTGGATTAGGTCAGTTTTGGTACTTGCATATCCAAACAATTAGAAATAAATGCTCTCAAGACTTAAATAGGCAGGAATTTGATTCACATCCTCAGTATGGTCACTGAGCTGTTGTGTTGGTTTTGTCACATGGGTGAGCAAAAACACAACACTTACTTTCCTAGTTAAGTCACCTAAACAAGACAAAGGGTTGTGAGTTGATTAGATAACCAAATACACATGAAACACATAAATAAAAAATAAAAACAAAAAGAAACAAATGTTGGAAAACTTGCAAGAAAGAGAACGATGAAAATGACAATCATATAGCTACCAATGGATCAACACATTGATAGTCTAACACCGTAGAGAAAGGTAGGGACTTATGAATCCCCTCTTCATCCTTGGGAGGGCTCTTGAGTTCCCTAATAGAGAGATCTTATCTTCATACAATGGCAAGTAACAATGGTGAAGAAATACAATGCCAATCCTCTCAAGAGGTGAGTGGAATGGCCCTTGTTATTGTGCTTTAATGCTTCAAAGAGAAAAGAGGATTCTCCAAGAAGAATTCTTCCAACATAAAATTACCTTGAAGTTCTTATTTTTCTAGCACACCCATGACACATATTTATAGTGTCCATTCATGGAAAGATAAAAATGGTTCATAATGTGAACAATGGGCCTTTTAGGGCACTTCCTATCCCTTGACCAAATTCCAAGCTAGATTTCACTTATATATGAGTGTCAAATCATGTTGGGGGTCGGACTGGAAGTGGTTGAGAGGCCGACAAGATTCATAAATGTGTCGTTCATGAGAGGTGAGCGGATTTTCTCGTAGACAGTTGTGCATCCTGTGCACTGCATGCAATTGGGGTTGTGTTGGCCCACACATTATACACATAATGCACACGCTTCCTTTGTAGAATTTGCGCACTTTGATTTTTGAACCAAGTATATAGTTTTATGCCTTTTTTTATGGATTTTGATGTTGTAGGTGTACTAATTGCTTTTGGAATTGATGTCTTTATTCAACCATTGTTTGTAATGTTGCGTATGATTTTTCGGTGATAACAGGGGGGATTTGGAAAAGGTGTGGGAAAAGGAGCCAAAAGATGGATCCATTTAGGAGAATCCAGGAAGTTGTTGAGATGAGGTGAGTTATGGAATGGACTCGGAAGAGAAGAAGAGAAAAATAGTCAAGAGGTACGTAAGAAGATTTGAGATAAAAATAAGAGAATAAGATAAAGGTGGAAAAGAATTAGTAAGAGGCACACAATGAGGGGTCAGGTCCAAGATGAAGAGGAAAGAAACTACACCATGTGGTAGTGTAGGAACAAATTTTGTGCTAGAGTGGAGCACAAACTAGGATAGGCCTACGAAGAGGTATTGTGTAGAGGATATGGTGTCCAATAGGGATACCAATAGTGACACTAGTTCAAACCTAGGTGGAAAACTCCTCCGCCTTTGGTTGTTTCAGAGTGCCACAATGTTAGAAGAAGATGAAGCACAAACCAATGGTGCACTGATAAAAAGAGAGGATGGTGCACTGAGTAGTAGCATGTTGATTAGAGAGAGTGATTCCATGTAAGGTGGAAGTGCATAGTTCAGACCAAGAGATGAAGCGCAAAGTGGTAGTGCACAGATTGACCCAAGACAAGAAGCACACATTTGTGGTGCATAGTCAGGATATGAAGGTAGGGCACAAAATGTTGGTGAACTAGAAGAAAAGGAATATGGAGAATCCCCTAGTAGTGGGGGAGACAAATTGGTAGTAGTGGATGGTCTTGCATCTCTGGTTCACCTTACGATAAATTTCAGAAAAATATGGACTTACCCCCGCTTTGCACCACCCCCCTTGTGCATTTTTAATCAAAAATAAAACACAGAAGATAGTGAGGGGATTGGAGTCGAAGAAGAGAAAAGAAGAAACAAGTGACAAGACAACTGAAGAAGGTGAATTCACCAATACTTTAACCCAAGCGATAATGGTGTTGAAAGATCCAACCAATAGAAGTCAGAGAAGAGGAACTATCTCCAATTCAAAGATGGTGAATCAAGACAATACACTAAGGTTTTTCGTGTTCCATGGAATGAGTAAGGATGATGAAGAGAAGCATTGGTTCACCTGTGAAGCAATATGGTCTATAAAGAGAGTTACACATGATGCGACTAATATCATGCAACTAGAGACTATGTTTAGGGATAGAGTGTTGGCATGATACATGAAATACAAGTCTACTGCACCAATGGGACAAGCAAGGTCCTTGGATGAGATTAAGTAGGATCTGCTTAGGGAGTTTTAGAAGCCTAAGTCAAAATCCCAATGCATTATTGAAATCAAGGAGATCAAATAGAAATAAGATTAAATTGTCTAGGACTATGACAAGAAGTTTAAAAAATTGTTAGATAGGTTGACGTTCCATATCCAGAATGTGCAACACCCAAAAAAAGGTGATGACTTAGGTAGAGGTAGTCAAGATCTCAATGTGCTTGGAAGCTACACCTGGAGGCATAGAGACATCGGTCGGGTTGGCACAATTTCAGTCACAATTGGCCAACCTACTAATATCGATGCAAGATATGGCCAAGATTAAATTCATGCGTGAGCATGTATGGTGTACTACATGTTGTTTTGAGGGGCATCGTCGAGACGAGTGCCTTGTCCTTCAAAACTACGTGGTGATAGGAACGCCAAGTCCATTTCCATCTGTACAATCCAAATGGTGTGAAATATGCAGGAAATGGGGCCATGTGCCACCTCTGTGTCCCACATTGTAGAAATACTAGACAACAACTCACTCCCCATTCTATGAATTTTGTAAGTCCACTGGCCATGATGTCAACAATTGTATTTCCCTCCAGTTAATGAAAGATAACACATGTGA
Organism: Picea engelmannii; assembly: GCA_009831015.1. Lineage (NCBI taxonomy): Eukaryota > Viridiplantae > Streptophyta > Pinopsida > Pinales > Pinaceae > Picea > Picea engelmannii. The sequence continues at coordinate 41,526 of ML843748.1, read as the reverse complement.
TGCATTTTGGGTATAGGAGTGAAAACATGGTGAGCATAGTGATGTAGACAAAGGCAGACACCAAGGAGGACCCTGAGGTGGATATGTTTGTGATCATAGCCGTGGATATGGAAGCAAGGGAGGTATACCCCCACCTACTTTAATTGCGGTGAGATTGGCCATGTCTCAGGATTTTTCACCAAGACTCATGTACTTTGTGCCTATTTTTATAGACTTGAACATGTAATCATGGATTGTCCCAACTTAATAAAGAAGTGGGAGGAAAAGAATACAAAATATAACATGGTGCATTCCGAGCCACGCAAAAGAAAAAATAAGAACGAGGAGGCGAACGTCTAGGTAGTAACCCACAGAGGGGTGAATACAGGGGTAGACTTCGAGCATGGTGAAGGCTCGGGTAAAAATTAGATGGAAATATTAGGAAGGCACCTCATTCCCCCCAAATTTTCATGTTTCTCAGCAGAAGCAGTTTCTACACGATGTGCAGAGAGAACTTGAAGAAGAAAGAGCGTGCAAGGAGCTGCAATGAGCGACTCAAAGGTATCTAGAAGAGGTACAAATATAAGAGGAAGTATAGAGGGCGAAACAAAGGTTTCCAGGAGAAGCGTGGATCCATGAAGAGGTGCAACAGGTGACACAGAGATCACTGGACGAAGCTCATGCATGCGAGGAGCTACAATGCATGACACAAATAAATTTTGAAGAGGCTCGTGTGTGCAATGAAATATAGTGCACGAACCAAAGATCGATAGAGGAAGCATGCATACATACTATGATATGACACACTAAGCAAAATTCATATGAAGAACATCACCAACAGGAGTTGTGACACACAACACATGCAACAACCTTGTGCGACCTAGCTCACATGGAAGAAGTCGAAGATCAAGTCAATACCTTCTTGAATTGTTGTTAGTATTTGCTTAAATATCCAAAAGTTATAAGTAAGTTGACCCATATGTTATCTACTTGCATGAAATAACAAGGAGAGGAAACCACCATATATTCTCTACTACTGGAAAGGGATGTATGTCAGGTCAGTAAGAAAAAGTGCACTAATCGAGAGTTTAAGATGACAATAGAGCTTGGTGGGTACGATATGGATGGAGTCATGTTAGATCTGGGATCCAATGTGAACATTTTTCCCAAGAAATATTGGGAAATGATGGGTAATCCTAAGTTGGTTTGGTCTCCCATTCAACTCTGATTGGAAAACCAATAGAAGACCTACCCCATCATCCAACTAGAGAAAGTAGAAGTGAACATCGAAGGAGTGAAAACAAAGGCCAACTTTGAAGTCATTGAGATCATGGATGAGTCTGATCCATATCCTGCATTACTAGGGATTGATTGAGACTTTGAAAATAATGTGATGTTAAGTTTGAAGAAGAGGTAGATGTCCTTTGAAATCAACACCCTATGCATGGTCATTCCACTAGATCCATATGAGGGTGACTGGTACAATGAGCCCATGGATGAGGATGCGCAAAGCTCGGTGATTGAAAATATTTAAAAAGTCATGGGGCACAGGGAGGACTACATCAACCCCACCATAGAGGGTGAATTAAGTTGGCACAGTGTAAGGTCTTATGACACAAATTCTGAGGATTCCATGGAGAGATGTAAAAACAAGCTCTACGAAGTTTCCATGTGTATATGTGCAAGAACAACAAAATCAATGCGGTGGATCGGGTATGAAATTCTTGATGCCCCATGGTTTTATGGGATAGGGTCAGTGGAGACATTCTTGGTACAGATGGAGAAAACTGTTCCCTCCAAGAAAATAATTCAAGCCATAGATGTCATGGTTCGAGGGACTCTTGCGCGGTGGTGGGCAACCCACTGCCCAAATATTCAGAGCTAAGCATAGGCAGTTGAATTCATAAAACTATGATTCCAGCCTATTGTTGACTTTGAGTTGGACACCCGATATAAGGGCACTGAGGACCCTCATGAACATATTTTTTTCTGTGAACAACATTGTATCTCTAAGAATATTCCTCATGCACAATGGATCCATCGGTTTGTCCACACAATGGAAATGATTCCTAGAAGTTGGTACAATCTGGAGCAACTCAAGAGGAAAAAAAGTGAGTGGAACCATATGAGTTCTAAGTTTCTCTCAACCTTCTATTTCACCACAAAAGATTTGGTTCATAGAGAGGAACTCTATTGGATTAAGGAATTCATTTTCCATCAGAAGCCAAATAACACCACCCCTAGGGTGGTATTCTCATACCATTACCTGATGGAAAAACTGAAAGAAGGAGTTCATTGCTGGAAGATTGATGTGGACAATATTGATGATGAGGATCCCCATGAAATCTAGATCAGAGAGCCTGAAGGAGAGCACACACTAAAGGGAAAGGTGAAAAATACAACCGTACCTCACTATAATGGCCCAATAAAAACCAAGAAACACAATATTGGCACTAAAGAATCACCCAATATGGACATCATTGGATATTATTGGGATAAGGATATGATCATTCATATTGTTGACCTCCTTAAAGAATATGAGGACTTGTTTTATCAAATATTTTCGGATATGAAGGGCATTGCAGGATCATTGGGAGCCATGAAGAACCAACTCAAACGTGATGCCAATCCTGTCAAGAAAAAATCCTATCTCTTAAATACTAAGTACAAAGAAAAGGTACACAAAGAACTAGACCAAATGTTGGATGTCTGGATCATTGTCCCTCTGGAGGAATCTGACTGGATTATCCCTATGGTCATGCAACCCAAAATGACTAGGTAAATTCACATATGTGTCAATATGAGGAGTCTGAATGTAGCTTACATCCATGATCCTTTCTCTACACCTTCACAGATAAGGTGCTTGAAAATGTTGGTGGTCGAGAATCCTACTCATTCACGAATGGCTTCTCAATATATCATCAGGTTCAGATCATAGAGGAGAACCACCTTTGTCACAGAATGGGGATCATTTGCATACACATTCATGCCCTTTGGATTAAAAATTTCCCCTCGAGTGTTTTACCTAGATAATAGTCACAACCTTCCAAGTTCCTTGAAGTATACTTGGACGATTAGATTATGTTCAATCCATTAAAATAACACATGCAAGCTCTTTTATTGATGTTGGATCAATGCCACCGGCTACAAATCTCTTTGATTTTGAAGAAATGCATCTTTTGTACACCCTTTGGTATCTTTCTAGGCCACGTCATGTGCAAAGATGATTTTCTCCTAGACTTGGCTAAGATTTTTTTCATCTTGGATATGGTGGCCCCCACTTTAGTTTGAGAAATGTGTGCAACATTCATACATACATGATATTACAGGCGTTTCATCCAGAATTATGCTTAGATTGTGGCTCTATTGGAAAGATTGTTGCACAAGGATATTAAATATGAATGGACATCATAATGCCAATAAGCCTTTGATACCCTCAAAGAAAATCTAGTTACTGCGCCCATTTTGATTTTCCCTAATTGGTCAAATCTCTTCCATGTCCACGTTGATGCTTCATCCATTGCGCTGGGTTCCATTTTGGCACAACTAGAGGAGGGAAATACCGATCATCTAGTCTATTTTTCCAGCTGGAAGTTGTCTTATGCTGAAAGGAATTACACTACAAATAAGGGTGAAGGCTTGGCCACGGTATGTGCCTTACAAAAATTTGACCACTACTTTTTGGGGTCCACTTTCAAATTCTTCACTGATCATTTCACCCTCAAGTATTTAGTCAACAAACTGGTGTTGGGTGGCCTAATTTGTTGATGGTTACTATTATTTCAAGAATTTGACTTCGAGGTTGTGATTAAACCAGGAAAAATAATGTTGGACCATATCATTTGTTGAGGATTCAGACTGGAGAAGCTGCTACGAACCTCAATGATGAACTCCCGGATGTGAAACTCTTTTGGGTCGAAGTTGTGCCTGATCAATTGGCCAAAATAACAAAATTTATCATCATTAGCCAAGCTCCTACTGAATATACTCCTATGCAACGTAGGAAACTAGTGACTCAAAGTGTTGATTATCAGTTGATTTCTAGACAAGTGTATAAGTTGGGCGTAGATGGAATCCTACATAAATATTATTCTTTGGAACATGAACGATACTCCCTCCTCTATGAAGAACATGAAGGTATTTTTGGAGGCCACAATGTCGGTAAGGATACCATGCCCAAGGTCCTATGCATACGGATTTGGTGGCCTTCTCTCTTCGCAGACTCTAACGACTACTGTAAACACTGCAACATATGTCAATGAGTGGGAAAGCCCTATTGCAAAGATGAGCTCCCACTCTTCCTTGTAACTACATTTGATCCCTTTGACAAATGGTTAATAGAATTTTTTGGGCCCATCAATCCACCTGCACGTCGCATAGGGGCATGCTACATCATTAACACAATTGAATACCTCACTAGATGCATCGAGGCAACACCAGACAAATATTGTACAACTGAAACAACAAGGTGCTTTAGCTTTGAGAATATCATCACCTGACTCAAATGTCCAAAGGTGTTGATGAGTGACCAAGGGTCACATTTTGTGAATGAGACCATTCAAAAACTTACCCAGGAATTCATGATGCATCATCAGAAGAGCATCCCTTATCACCCTCAATCCAATGGTATAGTGGAAATTTTCGACAAAATTCTAGAACATGCTCTCACAAAAGTTTGCAATGTGCAACGTGATGACTAGGACTAGTGCATCCCCACGGTTGTATGGGTTTATTGAACCATTTGTAAAAGGTTGATGAAGTGCACACCGTTCAGATATGTCTATGGGAAGGAAGCGATTATGCCACTAGAATTTGTTGTTCCTAGCCTCAAGGTCTCCCTTACAACTCAGATGAAAGTTGATCAGTCCCTCCAACATAGTTTGGATGAACTTATGGAACTCAAGGAATATTGCATAATGGAAAGCTTCAACTAGGTGGGTGAATAAGATAGACAAAAGGCCTAGCACGACTGTAACATCTACAAGAAAATCCTTCAGCCATGATCTTTAGTGTTGTTATATGACAACAAATATTTACAACATCCAGGTAAGCTACACATGCGGTGGTTGGGATCGTTTCGGCTAGTCTACATCAATGAAGCATGTGCTACCAAGCTAGAAATTTACAAGGACAACCACTCAATGGTAGCAGGTTGAAGGTGCATTATGACCCTCAAGGGTCAACCACAATTTAGCTCTATTCCAAATTTTCAATTCATATATTAGGCTTAGCATAAGATGTACAACAAGTAGCATCTATCATAGTCAGCATAAATTACCTTTTTGAACCATACAACCTTCACATCAATCAAGCAGATGGACATGTGTGAGTGACAGTTTTAGTAGGATTTCATATTTCCAAATCTAGTTGTCACTCTAACATCTCTATAGGGAACATGTATGGTGTGACAATTTATGAGGGTCTTTGAAGAGTCTTCTGGAAATTCAATGCATTGAAAGGGAAAGTTAATCCAAATTGGGAAATTCATGCATGGCATGAGTAAACACTTAATTATTTCTCCTCTCTCCCTGATAAGAATCTTCAGTACGACGGATCAGGTATATCGATTTACCCAGGAGCGAAATTTTGCTACCACCTTCTACTTGTTGTCCAAACTACCTGCCCCATCAAACATTATTTCTTTCTTTTTCGTTATTTCCCACCATGTTATATCTCTATATATCATCCCTATGACGCTCTCTCTGAAATAATTTTCCACATCCTTAGCCTTTCTCTAGGCTTCCACACTCTCTTATCATGGCCCGACCTAGCAGACGATCCTTACAATATTATTTCCCATTCACTCGAGTAGTTCCAGTGTTGGATATTCCAAGGTTATGACAATTATCAGGCTGTTACCAACTGCTCAACCACGTTCCCTCCTTTTCTTTGCTACCTAGTACCAGCTCTGCCCATCACAGTTCCCTAAACCTTGTCTCATACCCACATAAGAAACCTTCATTCATCATCCCCTTTGTTGATAGGAAGGTGCCCTCTTCAATGGCTCGCCAATAGACCTAGTTCTGGCCATCGTCATGGACCTTCCCCCAACAGAGGCGAGGCCAACTAAATTCCATCTATCCAACCTTTTTTTCTCCTACCCCCCTTCTCACATCTCACCAAGGACCCTCAATCCTCCATAAGAAGAACAATGAAGGTTCTTTGCTCGACTTGGTCCAAACAAAACAAACAAAAAAGAAGAGAATGATACTCTCCTTTGAGGAAATCCCACTTCTCTTTTGTAGTTTGGCGTGGATGGGGAAGTTTAAATAGCTCCCTCATACACCTCCATAGGCACCATCACAGGTTCGGCAGCCAGCATAATTTTCTTAAAAGAAATATGAGCAACTCTTACTCCAACTATCCTCCTTTAGAACTTCAATAGTTGGCTCGAGGATGAGCCAAATAATAGTGGTGGGGGCCTGTTGGCACCCAAAGTTCTGAGCTCATTTTTGCACGCACGCACAAATGAAGTTGTGCGTGCTCATTCCATAGTTTCGCGCACGCCTAAGGAAATGCATGAGGAATGACATAGAGTGTGCACTAAACCGGGTTTTGTTAGTTTCACATCAAGCTTAAAGGGTACCAAGTGCACGCCGAGGTGTACCGAAGAAAAATAAGATGCCCGCCGGAAACAAGAAAGGAATCATTGAGAAATCTCCCCCAATGATTACTGCCACTAGCATACAAAGACTCGAGACAACCAGAGAATGAGTTGGCCATGTAGTTAAAATTTCCCTTGATGGAAGAAGTCTACATGGAGCACTCACAAACACCAGAAACATGTAAGATAGTTTTATCAGAGAAATGAGTGGAGCAAAGTAAAAAGAGAAACGCTCCCCAACAGAGAAAGATATAGAAGGAAGCTCTAACATCATAAATAGAGCTAGCTAGTTAGAGAGATTTTGAGTTGGCTTAGATATCAATATTAAGCTCACTTTGATCCTCTTGTATTTTTGTAATGCTTTGAATATAGTTATGTTTCTATTCTATGTCTGAGTTTTGAGGAAAGGTGCATTGTGGAACATATTGACTGTGAGGTTTTATATAGCTGCGAAGATATGAAGTTCTATGGCTTTCATATGTGTCTATCCCGAGTAATGTAATATCCCTGATATGATGAAATGCTTCCACTAATAAAGATATAATAATTCTGATACATTATGTTGAAATGCTTTCACTAATAAAGATATAATAATTCTGATACATTATGTTTTTATTATGTATGAGTTGAATATGTGTGTATTGTTTTACTTCTTATTCCTAAGAGTTTATGAAACCTAAGTTACATGGATTGCCAATTACAATGATGTTTCGTATGTTGAAACCTTCTTCCCTGTCACAATACATTATGGTCTTTGTGATCCTCTCTGCGAGATTGATGGACTCCACTGCCAAAGGAAATCTCACTCTATAGTAATGCTAAGAATGGATATAAATCACCCCATTTACATCTCTCTCCCGAAGCAAGCTTTCTTGCTGAAGAAGGAAGAAGCCGAAGTTTGTATCAAGACTCAATGTGCTACTCAAGACTTGGATATAATAGAAGTGCTCTCCCCAGATCTAGGAGCACCCACAACTTTCAAGGTTGGAGGCATACAATTATCAAGAGAGCCAGCATGAACAGAAGTGGCGGTAGAGCTAGAGGCCGACACACCGAACCAGAACTCCCTCTCCAAATGTCGCATCAGGACGCAGTCCATGTTGTAGAAGCATATAAATCCCAAACGCCTCCTGCAACAAGAGAAGTGGTGGAAGAATTAGAAGCGGAAGTCCGACGCACCAGAAAATGCACCTCAAATAGTGAAGTTTATTTAGAAATGGTAGTTTGGATTCCTGACACTGGTTCTACCAGAGCCAGAGACACCAAGTATTACCGTATAGTGGATTTGTATTGGCACTTAAAGGAACTGCTAGGAAGGGACATCACTGATAAGTATTTTTTTTCGCTAATATTTGATCTTGATACCTCAAAAAGTCAGCATCATGGCTGCCAGTTAGGCATATTTGTAAGTAGGCAGGAAGTCAATCAAATGTAACC
>ML843748.1:20319-33406 GCA_009831015.1 Picea engelmannii | reverse complement strand
ATTCTTGTCTTATTTTGGCATAGTTACTTCGTGTTGTTGAGATTATTTTCTAAGGTTCGAGGGTGATACTTCTTCTTTATCTGTAATAGGTACTTCAACCTTCTGTGGGTTTTCTAGTGTTCTTGCAACTTTGACATCCGGGTCTCTGGTGTTAAATAGCTTCGATCTATTCTTCTATTCTTCAATCAAGTGTGTGATCCTTCTAGTCATGAAATCTTTTAACTCTTGCTTCTTCTACTCTAAAACTTCTTCTTCTTCTTGCCTTCTGGCCTGATTTTTCTCAATCCAAGGTTTTCCTAGTAACATGGTAAATGTGGCGTTGTTCTCAATAAATTTAATAATCTCAAAATCTTCCTATGTCGAAGTTCCATTGGCATTCATAGATATCTTGGTAAAATTTCCACATAGGTTTATCAGCTTTTCTCTAAATAGACCTATTCCTCCCAATGAAGGAGTCATAGCAGGCTTCCCTAAAAGTTCCCAAGTTCTTTCTGTCATGATATTCACCTATGTTTCCTCATCTAGAACATAGTCAATGTCGAAGTCTCCTATTCTTGCTTCAAGGCATTCTTTTTCTTTGAAGATATCTGATAAGCTGATATGTCGATGGTCATTCAGGGTTTCTTTTATCTGTAGCAATACTTTCTCTGAGTCTTTTCAGGGTTCTTCCATTTCTGGATCTTCCTTAGGGTTTTCTTGTCTCATGTTCATTCCTTCAAGATTAACAATCATTCTAGGGAAATCCAATACTTCATGGTCCATAGTTTTTCAACAAAGACAACTAGGTCTTCTCCCATGACATTCCTTAGCAAGATGTCCTGGTTTTCTGCAATTGTAACAGAGGGTTAATCCTCTCTTTCTTTTAAATGATTCCCATCTCTTTCTATATTGCGTGTTAGGATCATAGTAGATAACCTGCAAACATTTCTTTCTAGGATCTTGCATCCACTTGTTAGTCCAAACATTCTTTCTATGCATAGGTATAACATATCTTTCACTATTCCTATCAAATCTACGCATATCAAACCTTCTTTCATCTATTAGTACCCTAGTTTTCAAGCTAGGACATAATCTATTAGACATACCTAGATCCATACTATTGAAACAAAAATTTCCACTTATCTTACTTCTACAGAGAACAAAGCTTTCAGATCTAGAAATTTTCACTATCATTACCTTTATCAGAGCACGGAGCTTGCAGATCTTACCTCTTTTCTTCAGATTTGACCTCTTTTCTTCAGATCTGACCTCGTTTCTTCATATCGGGCTTCTTTATTTAGCACATAGCTCTATAAATCAAGTAGAATATTGTGCACTAGAATGACATATCTATGCATAGAGCTTTCACAGTTTCAAGATGAATCTCAGCACAAAGATTCTTCTTCCTTAGTTCCCAGCAATCATAGTTTCAAGTCCTAGAAACAGAACCATTTGTTGGCACAGGGGCAGACCCAGGGTTCAACGCTACAACAACGCACCAACAAAACCCTAAGTAACGGCTCTTTCGGAAACACTTGCGAAGCAGATGAAGTCTCACCCGAGGTAGAGGCAGGGGTGGTTGCAAGACTCAGGTGTCTGCAACCTTAGCTAGGACACAGATATGTGATTGTAATACTTAAACAGAGTACTTAGCACCTACAGTTCATCAATATTTAACCTCTATATACTCTGCATATAAAACAGAGCATCGCATCATTCACTTAGATTTGATTTATCTAAGCACTTATCATAGAAGGGTAGATTAGATCTAGTATATTTAAGCACTAAGCACATTCACATAAGTCAAATCTAACATCCATACACATCATTAGCACAAATCATAAACAGATCTATCTATCTATATCAAAACACTTAGCAAGTAAAGACATAAAGACATCAAGACATCATACAAAGCATAGAAACACAACATATATGTGGTTCACCCCCACCCTGGGGCTACGCCCACCAAATCTTCTTCTTTATTATCTTTGTCAAGCTTCTTACAAGAACATAGCATCAAAATCCTACTCCACATAAGACAAGAGATATGCGTGCACTTCTCCAGATCCTCCTTCTTCGAGCTAGGGTACAACACCAAGCCTTCTTACAATTACTTGCACGTAACTCTGCAAGTCTCACATAGTATGCACATAGCATTTACAATCTTTTAGCACATAGATCTATCACTTAGCCATTTGTACCCACTACATTGATTTAGCATATATTTATACATACAAACTAGGCCTAAACATGGGTAAACCCATGGGCCGACTTACCATACCCGTTACATAATCCCAAATCCCAAAAAGGACCCAAAAAGGGGTCGAGATCCCGCAATATCTTCTTTGTCTTGCGCTCCTCCTTCGACAGGATGTTGAAGTCCCAAAATAGGTCAAACTTGACCAAGGATCTCCCAAAACTTGGTCAAGGGCCAGCATTGAACCATCATCATGATACATTCAAGGAATATTATCCTTATTTTTCGTCCTTATTGGTTATTGATTGTCTTTCTCACGATTACATTTGCAAATATTTCTTTCTAGTCCCATCCTAGACTTCTGGTTATCGACTGACAATTATAAGAATTTGGTTCAGTGTAATTTGTCTTGTGCAAATATTGTGAAACAAGAATTATTCAAGAGAACAAAATGAAATTGATGTAACCTGATTGATGAGGTTCTTATAAGATCGAGGTCATAATTGCAAGATTAGCTTAGGTTTCATTCCTCTTTTTCAAGATTGTCTTTGGTTTGCTATTTTTCTTTGTATCTCAATAAAAGATTGAATTAACTGAACATATGATATTATGGTTTGCACATTTTTTGTTGATACCTTCTTTGATATGTCAATATGCTTTGAGCCTAATTTTCATTTTCATTTTATCTTGTTTTTTTTTTCTATTTTCTTTTGATTGTTTGATTTTACATTTTATTAGTTTAAATAGTTTGTACATTGCTTTTGGTTTTCAATTTGATTATTTGAATTTCAGTTATTTTGTTTTCAAGTTTTAATAAGGGGAAATCTTTCAAGGTTGTACAAACACAATCTTTACTTTGTTATTATTACAAATAGGCTTGTTTTTATCTAAAAACATCAACATCAGGTTTCATATCTTTGACGAAAATTAGTGACTATGGAGGAACACAAAGACTTATTTTAAAATTGCGATGGTATTTTTTAAGTAGAGGAACAAGTCTATATTTATCTTTTCTTTGAATCCCATCCCTCATGCCACCACATTAAAGAAATATCCTACATTGATAGTTTAAGAGAAACTTTTGGGGTAAAACTTTTAAGAGTATGGCATCTATTCTTTGAAATAAACTAATCTCTTGTACCACCCCGCTTCCTTCACCCAATTGCATATGTAATTATTTACAAATCGAATCTAAAGGGTGAAATTAATAAACATAAGGAAGTTGAAATCACTGTAAAGTGTGGGAAGTGCAAGTAAACCCGTCGTGGCTATGGATGCTCACTGGAAGTAGGGCCATTCTTGCATGGTACCGAGACACTGTGTTGGGGCTATGAACACTCGTGGACATTGAAGAAATCTTAGGAAAATGAGGTAGATTTTACACTCATTTAGATGTTTGCTTATCATAAAAAAAAAACAGAGTTGTACCTTTTTTTATTCAATAGTATGCGGATAGTAGAAATTAAAATTTCTCCATCATGGATTCATTGTTTAAAGATAGAGTAGATATTAAGTACTCAATTTTTTTTATACTATTAAATCCATCTTATGTGGGACCCTTAAGATCTTATACAATGTCTAAGAGTCTTGTGAAACTTATCATCTGGTTTTTAATAAACTTAAGCCCCATTACATGAATAATAGAGATAATTGCTTTGTCGAGTGTGTCGCCATTTGTTGAGCCCTCAACGACTCCCCATTATTTTTGACAAAAGTAAAGGCCCCCCCCATTGAATTTTGGAAAATATTTCTTTCGTTTGCATTTGATTTTGACTCAAACTTGATTTAACATATGATTTATGGTTATCTGCTTTCTCGATTATTCAATCTTGAGTGTTTCTTATTATTGATTCTTTTGGGTTTATCTTTATAGGATGATGATTTGGTGATGTAATTTTGTCATAATAAAATTACTAGTGAAATTCCATCCATACATCTAACTTAATGATTATGATTTCAATGATGAGATTGTTTCATCATGTAAACTTGTTGTTTCACCACATTTTTCTCACATAAGTAATGATTGTGCCATTAGAGTCTTTTTGCTCCCTGGTTATTCAACATTGTTTGCATGTTCATCTGAGTTTATTCAAGTTGACTCTGTGCTTCTATTTTCTTTAAATTGGATTATCATGATGTTTTGACAGTCCTTGATGATGGGTGGATTGTCCACTCAAAACATTGGACGTTTCAAAAACTCCATGCACACTGTATATCCAAAAATCTAGTACATCATTATTATGAGGAACTATGAAAACCTGCATACTTTCAATTTCCTCAAGGTTTGATCTTTGACACATAAATGAGCATCAATTTTTAAGAAGCTCTTACTTTTGATAAAAATAATTTTTTGCATTGTTTTGTTTTGTTAGTAGGTGAATTTATTTTATATTATGAAGCTTATTGAACTCGTTGTAATTGTACAAACTTCATTGTTTTTCTTGATTTTTTTGTTATAATAATAATCTTCACCTATGAGATTTTATGCTAGCCTTTGGCATCGTAAAATCATCTTGTTGCATGGAGTAATTAGTAAACTTTTTTTAATCCTCTTATGGAAAATGGTTAAGTTTTATATCTCAAGTAAAAAGGGGAACTTTGAAGAGGTTCACTCAATAATTTCAAACATTTACAAGTTGATAAGGTCATTACTCCAAATAATTTGTACTCTTCAATTTACTTAACCAACAAATAAAACTTACTTTAAACTTATTGCTTGCCATGCCTAAGATTGTCCTTGTATAGGATCAATGATGATTTGTTTTTCCTTTGAACATTTTGAGGTGAAGTCTATATGTTAATAATGTATTTATTTCCATTTTTAATACATTGATGAAGTATACCATTAACAAAGCATCTATTGTTTATCCGTTGATGTTTATTGGACATTGAGTCTTGTTTGTTGTTTGACAGGCAGATCTGCATATTACAAATATCATCATAGAAAGTGCGCCGAGATTGCAGAGGGGACTGCGGAGCAGACTAAAAATGTCGATTGATGTATGGGTTTTCACCTGCGTAGCCTTGAAATGAGATCGGATTAGTTAGCAGATTGCAGAGAGATCGTATCGTTGGATAGATAGAACCACTAGATTGAAATTATGGATTTGTTTAACCAAATTAAAAGTCAGGTATGTGTGTTCCACCAAATCGCAAAAGCAGTCTATGAATGCCAAACAATGGACCTGAGTTTTATCTTAAGATAGAAATTTTATTATAGTTTTAAAGTTTTGATTTAAATCTCTCAATGTATTTTGGTTGCAGGTTTTAAAAGGATGAAGTGGAGGAAATGGAGTGCAATGAAATATTTTCATGAAATCTATCTTATAAAAAAGAGACTAACTCATTAAATAAATAAACAAAAGAACAAAAAAGAAGTTTTAAAAGGATGAAGTGGAGGAAATGGAGTGCAATGAAATATTTTCATGAAATCTATCTTATAAAAAAGAGACTAACTCATTAAATAAATAAACAAAAGAACAAAAAAGAAGTATGGTTGAACTTGTTAGTACTAGAAGTCACCTCTGGATTGCAGCAGAGGTAAGCCCAATGCTCATCAATTTATATGTCACAATGAATAATTTAAATCCATCTCACAAAAAAGGAACCAACTCATTAAACAAAAGAACGAAAAAGAAAAAAGTAATGTTGAACTAATGAAGAAGACACTATCAAAAGATGTCATAATCATGCAACCTAGACTATTAAAGAAAGTGGAATATTTTGAGGAGGAAGTTGGTTTTTAGAATGAGACCTCATTGCATATAAAGAGACATGATATTAATGAACTCTAAGATTTTTTCTTGAACAAAGGAATCAATGAATATGCATGGATTATGTTTTGGTATTTTGTATGCATACAATTATTTGGGTATTTTGGTATGTTAGGCATATAATTATTTGGGTTTGAGATGATATTTAACTTGTTATTGTTATTTATATAAGTTCAAATAAAATTTCAAAATCCGAGTCTTGTTAAGAATTTCTCTTGAGTAAAGCTAAGTTTTGTGAAGGTTGCATTTTTGTTAATTTTCACAAATTCATGTGTTTTTTAGTCATGTGAATTCTTTCCAAAACTTTTTTTTTGCTAATTGATTTTATATGGTTAAGAACATGTGTTTCCTCCTAAGAGATCGCAAGTTCAAATTTAGAGGGAGTAGGGTATGTATACCTCCGTAGATTTTACCAGTCAAATCTTTGGGCGAAAAAGATCTCATACACCAATTTGATGTCTAACTTGACAGTAACCTTAAAAATAGATTATTATTATTATTATTATTATTATTATTATTATTATATATTAATAATCTTTATTATTAAAATTATCATTTATTATTAAAATTATTTTTATGATTAATAATCTTTGATGTATTTGAAATTACATTGTATCTAGATATATTAATCATTTCTAATAAATTTATCACCTTTTTTGAACTATCACACTGATATTAAATAATATAGACAAAAATACAAGATCTTGGTTACATTTGATTGACTTCCTGCCTACTTACAAATATGCCTAACTGGCAGCCATGATGCTGACTTTTTGAGGTATCAAGATCAAATATTAGCGAAAAAAAATACTTATCAGTGATGTCCCTTCCTAGCAGTTCCTTTAAGTGCCAATACAAATCCACTATACGGTAATACTTGGTGTCTCTGGCTCTGGTAGAACCAGTGTCAGGAATCCAAACTACCATTTCTAAATAAACTTCACTATTTGAGGTGCATTTTCTGGTGCGTCGGACTTCCGCTTCTAATTCTTCCACCACTTCTCTTGTTGCAGGAGGCGTTTGGGATTTATATGCTTCTACAACATGGACTGCGTCCTGATGCGACATTTGGAGAGGGAGTTCTGGTTCGGTGTGTCGGCCTCTAGCTCTACCGCCACTTCTGTTCATGCTGGCTCTCTTGATAATTGTATGCCTCCAACCTTGAAAGTTGTGGGTGCTCCTAGATCTGGGGAGAGCACTTCTATTCTATCCAAGTCTTGAGTAGCACGTTGAGTCTTGATACAAACTTCGGCTTCTTTTTTCTTCAGCAAGAAAGCTTGCTTCGGGAGAGAGATGTAAATGGGGTGATTTATATTCATTCTTAGCATTACTATAGAGTGAGATTTCATTTGGCAGTGGAGTCCATCAATCTCGCAGAGAGGATCACAAAGACCATAATGTATTGTGATAGGGATGAAGGTTTCAACATTTGGCAATCCATGTAACTTAGGTTCCATAAACTCTTAGGAATAAGAAGTAAAACAATACACACATATTCAACTCATACATAATAGAAACATAATGTATCAAAACTATTATATCTTTATTAGTGGAAGCATTTCAACATAATGTATCAGAACTATTATATCTTTATTAGTGGAAGCATTTCATCATATCAGGGATATTACATTACTTGGGATAAACACATATGAAAGCCATAGAACTTCATATCTTCGCAGCTATATAAAACCTTACAGTCAATATGTTCCACAATGCACCTTTCCTCAAAACTCAGACATATAATAGAAACATAACTATATTCAAAGCATTACAAAAATACAAGAGGATCAAAGTGAGCTTAATATTGATATCTAAGCCAACTCAAAATCTCTCTAACTAGCTAGCTCTATTTATGATGTTAGAGCTTCCTTTTATATCTTTCTCTGTTGGGGAGTGTTGTCTCTTTTTACTTTGCTCCACTCATTTCTCTGATAAAACTATCTTACATGTTTCTGGTGTTTGTGAGTGCTCCATGTAGACTTCTTGCATCAAGCGAAATTTTAACTACATGGCCAACTCATTCTCTGGTTGTCTTGAGTCTTTGTATGCTAGTGGCAGTAATCATTGGGGGAGATTTCTCAATGATTCCTTTCTTGTTTCCGCGGGCATCTTATTTTTCTTCGGTACACCTCGGCGTGCACTTGGTACCCTTTAAGCTTGATGTGAAACTGACAAAACCCGGTTTAGTGCACACTCTATGTCATTCCTCATGCATTTCCTTAGGCGTGCGCGAAACTATGGAATGAACACGCACAACTTTGTTTGTGTGTGTGTGCAAAAATGAGCTCAGAACTTTGGGTGCCAACAGGCCCCCACCACTATTATTTGGCTCATCCTCGAGCCAACTATTGAAGTTCTAAAGGAGGATAGTTGGAGTAAGAGCTGCTCATATTTCTTTTAAGAAAATCATGCTTGTTGCCGAACCTGTGATGGTGCCTGTGGAGGTGTATGAGGGAGCTATTTAAAGTTCCCCATCCACGCCAAACTACGAAAGAGAAGTGGGATTTCCTCAAAAGAGAGTATTATTCTCTTCTTTTTTGTTTGTTTTGTTTGGACCAAGTCGAGCAGAGAACCTTCATTGTTCTTCTTATGGAGGATTGAGGGTCCTTGGTGAGATGTGAGAAGGGGGGTAGGAGAAAAAAAGGTTGGATAGGTGGAATTTAGTTGGCCTCGCCTCTGTTCGGGGAAGGTTCATGACGATGGCCAGAACTAGGTCTATTGGCGAGCCATTGAAGAGGGCACCTTCCTATCAACAAAGGGGATGATGAATGGAGGTTTCTTATGTGGGTATGAGACAAGGTATAGGGAACTGTGATGGGTAGAGATGGTACTGGGTAGGAAAGAAAAGGAGGGAGCGTGGTTGAGCAGTTGGTAACAGCCTAATAATTGTCATAACCTTGGAATATCCAACACTGGAACTACTCGAGTGAACGGGAAATAATATTGTAAGGATCGTCTGCTAGGTCGGGCCATGATAAGAGAGTGTGGAATCCTAGAGAAAGGCTAAGGATGTGGAAAATTATTTCAGAGAGAGCATCAGAGGGATGATATATAGAGAGATAACATGGTGGGAAATAAGGAAAAAGAAAGAAATAATGTTTGATGGGGGAGTTAGTTTGGACAACAAGTAGAAGGTGGTAGCAAAATTTCACTCCTGGGTAAATCGATAGACCTGATCCGTCGTACTGAAGATTCTTATCAGGGAGAGAGGAGAAATAATGAAGTGTTTACTCATGGAGTGCATGAATTTCCCAATTTGGATTAACTTTCCCTTTCAATGCATTGAATTTCCAGGAGACTCTTCAAAGACCCTCATAAATTGTCACACCATACATGTTCCCTATAGAGATGTTAGAGTGACAACTAGATTTGGAAATATGAAATCCTACTAAAACTGTCACTCACACATGTCCATCTGCTTGACTGATGTGAAGGTTGTATGGTTCAAAAAGGTAATTTATGTTGACTATGATAGATGCTACTTGTTGTACATCCTATGCTAAGCCTAATATATGAATTGAAAATTTGGAATAGAGCTAAATTGTGGTTGACCCTTGAGGGTCATAATGCACCTTCAACTTGCTACCATTGAGTGGTTGTCCTTGTAAATTTTCCAGCTTGGTAGCACATGCTTCATTGATGTAGACTAGCCGAAGCGAACCCAACCACTGCATGTGTAGCTTACCTGGATGTTGTAAATATTTGTTGTCATATAACAACACTAAAGATCATGGCTGAAGGATTTTCTTGCAGATGTTACAGTCGTGCTAGGCCTTTTGTCTATCTTATTCACCCACCTGGTTGAAGCTTTCCATTATGCAATATTCCTTGAGCTCCATAAGTTCATCCAAACTATGTTGGAGGGATTGATCAACTTTCATCTGAGTTGCAAGGGAGACTTTGAGGCTAGGAACAACAAATTCTAGTGGCATAATAACTTCCTTCCCATAGACATATCTGAACGGTGTGCACTTCATCAACCTTTTACAAATGGTTCAATAAACCCATACAACCATGGGGATGCACTAGTCCCAGTCATCACGTTGCACATTGAAAACTTTTGTGAGAGCATGTTCTGGAATTTTGTCGAAAGTTTCCACTATACCATTGGATTGAGGGTGATAAGGGATGCTCTTCTGATGATGCATCATGAATTCTTGGGTAAGTTGTTGAATGGTCTCATTCACAAAATGTGACCCTTGGTCACTCATCAACACCTTTGGACATCTGAATCAGGTGATGATATTCTGAAAGATAAATCACCTTGTTGTTTCGGTTGTACAATATTTGACTGGTGTTGCCTCGATGCATCTAGTGTCACACACCCACTACCATAATAATTTTTTTTGTTGCTTCCTGCCGAATCAGAGCCCCCGAAATATCTACGGAGGCCTAGCATAAACTAGTTCTCTCTCTCTCTCTCTCTGCTCCCATGTGATCGTGGATCATGATCACAGGTCAAATAACCATGGTGCCTCTCAATAATTCGTGACTCGGTGCTACAGAGATGTCGAATCATTAGAATATGCAACCGTCGAACCCCGACAAGGCTAGCGACTGGACAATAGGGACAAATCCCAACAGGGTTAGCGAATGGCCAATAGGAACGGGCCCTGTCGCGTGATTGAGTGGAGTACAGGTGGCAATAGGGAAGCACGACACGGTGGACGACGTGATAGGAGATGGGTCCCACTTCACACGCCACACCATTTCAGACCCCCCCCCCCCATTAAAGGCAGAATGGCAAGGGGGGTCCAGAATTCGCCTAAGCACCGTTGATCAAGGCGAATTAATCCCGACCATTCAAGAGTTGCACGTTTGATTCTGGACCCCCCCCCCCTAAAGGTAGAATGGAAGGGGGGCTTTGGAATGAAGCCTCAGTTGTCGATCTGGGTGGGTGGACTCTGGTCATCCAGATCTACTCACTACTTACTCTAATGTGCATTCGTGCCCCAGCTTAAAGCCGATATCTCTTCCTCACATCTGACGGTCGTATAGACCCTGAGATCCTCCGAAAGAATCTCATCCGTTCATCAGGACTTATCATCACGAGAGTCCGACTCTCGACCACGGGGCTCCCGAATTCTTGATCCCCGATTTCCTGATGTGGTTAATCTCTTGACACGTAGCCTCCTTAAATCGGATGGTCCACGACTGCTTCGGGGTTTCCACCATGGAAAGTCCCGATCTCTCGTTGCCAGGACTTCCGAATTTGTGATTCTCGTTTTCCTGAAACGAGTAATCTCGCGACACGTAGCCTCCTTAAATCAGATGGTCCACGACTGCTTCGGGGTTTCCACCATGGAAAGTCCCGATCTCTCGTCACCAAGACTTTCGAATTCACGATTTCCGATTTCCCAAAATGGGAAATCTCTCATGACACATGGTCTCCTTTAATCGGATGACCCAAATCCATTTCGGGGCTTTCGCCCTTATTCACTGGGGGGTTTAACCCTCGGGTATCTCTTGACATATCCAACGGCTGTCGAGTTTTCCAGCCGAAATCTGACGGCTCAGACAGGTTCCTAACTTGTATATTCTTCCCCGACTTCCTGGACGAGGAAAAATCAACATTCCAGATGTTCTCATGGACTTCGGGGATCTACGATCCTGATTTCATCACTATCCACAAAGGTACAGAAAGACAAGGTGGTAAGGCGTTTAACCTCCTACTTTCTCCTACCAAATCTAACGGTCATGAGTGACCACAGATTTCCCGATGGGATCTCGTCCGTTGATCAACACCTATCAAGGTTAAGGTACTTATCCTTCCAGCTTCTTCTTCTTATCTGACGGTCGTGAGTGACCATAGATCTCCCGACGGGATCTCATCCGTCGATTCGATACCTATCAGGGATTTCTTAGGGCCTTTCCCTCACATCCTCCTTCCAGGTTCTTGATGATGTTTTCAAGGAGGGTATCTCTATGGGGAGGTTTACCCAGGGTACTATCTAAAGCAGATAAGGGTATCTCTCTCTCGAGAACCAGGCGTGAAGTCTGAATTAGATCAGCATGCATATAAATAACAATTTAAGAGAGCATAAGCCACACATAGTCTTTCCATATAACATACAACTACCATTACTAATCAAGACACCAAACAGACATTCTTATAGTGAATTCATTCACGATTTCATAGCTTATGATCATAAGTGTCAGCATACATATATTTCAAGATGTCAAAGGCAAAACACTTATCAGAAAGTAACACCAGGGGTTATGCAACTGCTGAGAGGGGTGCTCGTTTCCACCCAACCGTGGGCTCAGCGACTCCCAGCGGATTTACCACTAGATACCCCCGAGCTGAGACCACGATATTGTGAGATTCCTTCTTTGTTTGCCAGTGACCAGGAGCGAAGGTTACTCTCCTCCCTCTCTGCTATCACTCACTCTGCATATCGCCAGAGTTCTCTTACTCCCCTCGTGTCTGCCCCCAATCGCTTCTCCCCCACACATTATCCTCTTGCGAGGTTGTGTGTGGCGCAATTTCCCTCGCGCTGGTCAGGCATGACGGCTCTATGGATGGGCGGTTCACCTCCCCATCCCTCATTAATTCTTGAGGAGCCATCTACCTACCAGCCTGTGAGACATTAAATGTGGGGCCAGCGAGCCACTTTTGGTTCTCCGGGCCAGTGAAGTCCAAATACGCTATTGATTTTCGGTGGAAGTTAACGCCACCTTTCCAGGTGCCTTCCACCACCTCTCTACAGCCATCGTGGTCTCTTTTTCAGCATATCCCCTCTCAGCAGTCCTACAATAAAAATTCATAATATTATTCACATTCATCGACCTTTTCCACAAGGTCCATTCACATCACATATTCACATTTCTGATTTTTCCATAGTTCTTGGCCAGTCCAGTTATTTTTACAAACTGGGGGAAATACGGTGTTACAATTCCCTCCCCCTTAAAGGAACATCATCCTCGATGTTCTTATCTTTTAACATGAATTGCATGTACAGAAGTAAACAAAATCGGATATGCCTGTCTCATGACATCCTCCATTTCCCATGTAGCCTCATCTGGGCCAAAATGTCTCCACTGCACCTTTACCTGTGCAATGGTTCGGTTCCAGAGCAGGGTTTCCTTTCTGTCCAATATGCATTGGGGTTCTGGTAGAAATTCTCCCTCCGGTTCC
>ML843748.1:0-18390 GCA_009831015.1 Picea engelmannii | reverse complement strand
ATCCATCTAGCTTTTCTAGCATTGAGCTTTGGTTGGTCAAACAAATATCGCAATCCACAGTGATCCGTCATAAGTACAAATTTTCTTCCCAAGAGGTAATGCCTCCACATTTTCAAGGCATGCACTATGGCAGCCAGTTCTAGTTCATGAGTCACATAGTTGACTTCATGTTCGTTTAATTTTCAGGATTCATAGCAGATCACACTTCCTTTCTGCATAAGGACTCCTCTGAACCCTTCCTTATAGGCATATGTGCACACAAGGAAGTCAGGAAGTCAGCTTCTGGGTCAATGATTTTCAACACGGGTGCATGGGTTAGTAGATGTTTCAGGGTTTGGAATCTTTCTTCACATTTTTGTGTCCACAGGAATTTTTTCCCCTTCTTTTGGAGGGCAGTGATTGGACAACCAATCTTGGAGAATCCTTTTATAAATCTCCTATAGTATCCCGCTAATCTCATAAAGGATCTAATGTCTGAGACATCCTTTGGGGTAGGCCATTCCATGATAGACCTGATCTTGTCAGGATCTGTTGCTACCCCTTCCTCGGACAAAACATGTCCCAAGTAATGTATTTGCTTCTGAAAGAAGTCACATTTGTTGAATTTAGCGTAGAGCTTATGCTCTCTTAGCACTTGGAGCACAAGTCTAAGATGCTCTTCATGTTCTTCTCTAGTCTTAGAGTAGATTAATATGTCATCAATAAAAACTAGTACAAATTTATCTAAAAATTTACTGAGTACATTGTTCATTAAGCACATGAAAGTGGCAGGGGCATTGGTTAACCCAAATGGCACTACCACAAACTCATAGTGACCATACCGTGTCCGGAAAGCGGTTTTATGGATGTCTTCACCCTTGATTCGGACTTGATGGTATCCCGATCTCAAGTCAATCTTTGAGAAAATAGACGCACCTCCCAACTGATCGAATAGATCATCGATCTTGGGCAAGGGGAACTTGTTCTTTATGGTTAATTTATTTAGTTGTCTATAATCTATGCACAGTCTAAGGGTGCCATCCTTCTTTTTCACAAACAGGACTTGTTCTCCCCATGGGGACACGCTGGGTCGAATATAACCCTTATCCATCATTTCTTTCAATTGCAATTTGAGTTCAACTAACTCAGGTGTGCTCATCCAGTAGGGTGTCTTGGACACCGGCACCGCTCCTGGTGCGAGCTCTATCGAGAAGTCAATGTCTCTTCTCGGAGGTAGACTCGGTACCTCTTCTGGAAACACATCTTTGTATTCTCTCGGGATAGGGTGATCATCAGGGCTTGGTCTATCACCTTCGTTTGTTTTCAACACCTGTGTTGCATATAGGGGACACCCTTTTCGGCAATACTTTCTCATTTGCAGGGCTGATATTTGCCTCACCGAGACAGGTTTTCAGATCCCTTGAAGGGTTATCCTTTTTCCTTCTTTGCTCACACATTCTAAGGTTTTATGGTAACAGTGCAGCCTGGATTTATGGGCGGCCAGCCAGTCCATACCAATCAACAGATCGTATGATCCCAGGGGTAATATGTTAAGGGTTGCTTTGGTGGGGAATTCACCCAACATTAATTGGCATGCGGGTATAACCTCTGCTATCTTCCTTTTGGTGCTAGTGGCTAATTGTACCAACCATGGCTTGGTTTGTTTCTGTGGCTGTAGTTTACACTTATCAACAACTCTAGGGGCTATATAACTCAAATTTGAACCAGGGTCAATCAAAATGGACAATAGATGGTTCAAAATCATACCTTTTATTTCCACCACTGAAGATTGGTGGTCAGCTTGGTTATTATCCAATGCTGCATAAATCTGTGGCACACTCCTTGCCACATCATTGACTGTGGTAGCTTCCTGAATGTTATAAACTTTCTGACTGTTCTGCTGTCGGTGTGGACAGTCTCTCAGGAGATGCTCTTCTCCACAACCCCAGCATTTCAGAGGTTCTCTCTTTGGGTTATTAGTCTTTACTGGTATAGGTCCAGAAGTTTTATTTCCGTCTGGTGAGGGAAAGTTCTGTTGGAGTACACTCCAGGCTGGAAAGTTCATTCTAGGGTTCTTCTTGTAGTTCTTAAATCCTGAGGATTTGATCCCCTTTTTCTGAAATCTCGAACCACTCTTATGTTTCCAGTCTCCACGAGACTTTGCCCGATGTCCATATTGTTCATGACAATATGTTTCCTTTCGAATAGTGTCTTCTAAGGTCTTTGGCTCGTCAAATTCAATTCGGTTCCGGTATTCCTTGGGTAGCCCACTGATGAAGCGTTGCGCCTTTGCCTTATGTGCCTTGATGTAGGGTACATATCTCAATAAGTCAAGGAATTTGTTGACATATTCCTCTATAGTGAGTTGCCCCAGTTTGAGTTCATAAAACTCTTTAGCCTTTTCGTCGAAATATTTTTCCGACAAATACTTCTTCCGGAAGTACTTCTCAAACTATTTCCAGGACAGGTCGTCCTCGTGGATCCCTTTCATATTCTTAAGATCTTCCCACCAGATGGAAGCTTTTCCATTCAGATTGAAAGTGGCCACTCGGGCCTTCAAATTCTCTAAAAAATCATGGACTCTGAAATATTTCTTTAGTCCAAGTAGCCAGGCCTCAGCTTCCTCTCCCTTCTTTATCTCACCGTCGAAGGAGGGAGGTTTGGCCTTTCTAAATTCCTCAAATTTATGACCCTTGGAAGTCTTTTGCTTCTTCTGTTTTCTTTGAGAGTAGGAACTGGTCCTGCTGCTGAAAGAGCCCTCTGAATCGCCAGCTTCCTTCTCAGAGGAATCATCTGGCACTGGTCCTTTACCTCTGGGGTGGACCTTCCTTGAGGTGATCCTCTCAGTACGGCCACTGATATGACCATGTTTTTTCATCTCGGGTTCATGATGCATTTGTCGTTGTAGGTCGGATAAGCTCTGCAGTAAAACTGCATTAATTTCAGTTTGCTTTTCTTGTTCTTTCATCATCCTTTCATTGTCAGCCTTGCAGCTTTGCAATTCAACCATGAGACTCCTCACAGTCTCGGCTAGATCTGGAGGGGTTCCTATTGCTCTTCTTTCATCAGACTCTTCGTCTCTATTGTGGGAGCCTTCTCCCACCTCTTGGTCAGTCACCATTTTCTACGTTTGTAAATTCCCACGGCTGATCATCCGCTTGGGTGAAAAGACAAACGCTGGTTGTTAGTCAAGAGTTAGATACATTTTTTATAACCGACGCATAAGTTCATATTTTGACATGTATACCCATATAACAGGGGTTTTTCATTTGGGTCTTAATCCTTATCTATCCAGCCATCTCAATTGCAAGAGACTCTACCTACTTTAGTAGGTATCCATCGTAACACTAAAACAGGACAACGCAGTTCATGTCCCAGATTACAGTTTCATTATGAAATCCTTCTTCTTAAGGAGAAAACGCAGATGACAATATCTTCTTACGCGGCTCATGCCTGGGCCCAAGCATACCAAGTGTTGTAACCATGCTCTGATACCAATTTGTCACACACCCACTACCATAATAAAATTTTTTGTTGCTTCCTGCCGAATCAGAGCCCCTGAAATATCCACGGAGGCCTAGCGTAAACTAGTTCTCTCTCTCTCTCTCTGCTCCCATGTGTTTGTGGATCATGATCACAGGTCAAATAACCATGGCACCTCTCAATAATTCGTGACTCGGCGCTACAGAGATGTCGAATCGTTCGACTCTGCAACCGCTGAACCCCGACAAGGCTAGCGACTAGCCAATAGGGACAAATCCCAACACGGTTAGCGAATGGCCAATAGGAATGGCCAATAGGAATGGCCCCTGTTGCACAATTGAGTGGAGTACAGGTGGAAATAGGGAAGCACGACACGGTGGGTGACGTGACAGGAGATGGGTCCCACTTCACACGCCACACCATTCCAGACCCCCCCCCCCATTAAAGGCAGAATGGCAAGGGGGGTCCGGAATTCGCCTGAGCACCATTGATCAAGGCGAATTAATCCCGATCGCTCAAGAGTTGCACGTTCGATTCTAGACCCCCCCCCCCTTAAAGGCAGAATGGCAGGGGGGCTCCGGAATGAAGCCTCAGCCGTCGATCTGGGAGGGTGGACTCTGGTCGTCCATATATACTCGTTATTTACTCTAATGCGCATTTGTGCCCCAGCTTAAAGCTGGAATCTCTTCCTCACATCTGATGGTCGTATAGACCCTGAGATCCTCCGAAAGAATCTCGTCCGTTCATCGGGACTTATCATCACGAGAGTCTGAACTCTCGACCACGGGGCTCGCGAATTCTTGATCCCCGGTTTCCTGATGTGGTTAATCTCTTGACACATAGCCTCCTTAAATCGGACGGTCCACGACTGCTTCGGGGTTTCCACCATGGAAAGTCCCGATCTCTCGTCGCCAGGACTTTCGAATTCGCGATTCCCATTTTCCCGAAATGGGTAATCTCGCGACACGTAGCCTCCTTAAATCGGACGGTCCACGACTGCTTCAGGGTTTCCACCATGGAAAGTCCCGATCTCTCATCACCAGGACTTCCAAATTCGCGATTTTCGATTTCCAAAAATGGGAAATCTCTCATGACACATGACCTCCTTTAATCGGATGACCCAAATCCATTTCGGGGCTTTCACCCTTATTCACTGGGGGGTTTAACCCTCGGGTATCTCTTGACAGATCCAATGGCTATCGGGTTTTCCAGCTGAGATCTGACGGCTCAGACAGATTCCTAACTTGTATATTCTTCCCCGACTTCCTGGACGAGGAAAAATCAACAGTCCATATGTTCTCATGGACCTCGGGGATCTACGATCCCAATTTTTTCACTATCCACGAGGGTACAGAAAGACAAGGTGGTAAGGCATTTAACCTCCTACTTTCTCCTACCAAATCTAACGGTCATAAGTGACCACAGATTTCCCGACGGGATCTCATCCGTCGATCAACACCTATCAAGGTTAAGGTACTTATCCTTCCAGCTTCTTCTTCTTCTTATCTGACGGTCGTGAGTGACCACAGATCTCCCGACGGGATCTCGTCCGTCGATTCGATACCTATCAGAGATTTCTTAGGGCCTTGCGCCCTCACATCCTCCTTCCAGGTTCTTGATGATGTTTTCAAGGAGGGTATCTCTATGGGGAGGTTTACCCAGGGTACTATCTAAAGCAGATAAGGGTATCTCTCTCCCGAGAACTAGGCGTGAAGTTTGAATTAGATCAGCATGCATATAAATAACAATTTAAGAGAGTATAAGCCACACATAGTCTTTCCATATAACATACAACTACCATTACTGATCAAGACACCAAACAATCATTCTTATAATGAAGTCATTCACGATTTCACAGCTTATGATCATAAGTGTTAGCATACATATATTTCAAGATGTCAAAGGCAAAACACTTATCAGAAAGTAACACCAGGGGTTATGCAACTGCTGAGAGGGGTGCTCGTTTCCACCCAACCGTAGGCTCAGCGACTCCCAGCGGATTTACCACTAGCCACCCCCAAGTTGAGACCACGATGTTGTGAGACTGCGTCTTTGTTTTCTAGTGACCAGGAGTGAAGGTTACTCTCCTCCCTCTCTACTATCACTCACTCTGCATATCGCCAGAGTTCTCTTACTCCCCTTGCGTCTGCCCCCAATCGCTTCTCCCCCACACCTTATCCTCTTGCGAGGTTGCGTGTGGCGCGATTTCCCTCGCGCTGGTCAGGCCTGACGGCTCTACGGATGGGCAGTTCACCTCCCCATCCCTCATTAATTCCTGAGGAGCCACCAACCTGCGAGACATTAAATTCGGGGCCAGCGAGCCGCTTTTGGTTCTTCGGGCCAGTGAAGTCCAAATACGGTATTGATTTTCGGTGGAAGTTAACGCCACCTTTCCAGGTGCCCTCCACCGCCTCTCTGCAGCCATCATGGTCTCTTTTTCAACATATCCCCTCTCAGCAGTCCTACAATATAAATTCATAATATTATTCACATTCATCGACCTTTTCCACAAGGTCCATTCACATCACATATTCACATTTATGAGTTTGCCACAGTTCTTGGCCAGTCCAGTTATTTTTACAAATTGGGGGAAACAGGGTGTTACATCTAGTGAGGTATTTAGTTGTGTTAATGAGGTAGCATGCCCCTATGCGACGTGCAGGTGGATTGATGGGCCCAACAAATTCTATTAACCATTTTTCGAAGGGATCAAATGTAGTTACAAGGAAGAGTGGGAGCTCATCTTTGCAATAAGGCTTTCCCACTCGTTGACATATGTTGCAGTGTTTACAGTAGTCGTTAGAGTCTGCGAAGAGAGAGGGCCACCAAATCCCTATGCACAGGACCTTGGGCATGGTATCCTTACCAACATTGTGGAATCCAAAAATACCTTCATGTTCTTCATAGAGGAGGGAGTATCATTCATGTTCCAAAGAATAATATTTATGTAGGATTCCATCTACGCCTAACTTATACACTTGTCTAGAAATCAACTAATAATCAACACTTTGAGTCACTAGTTTCCTACGTTGCATAGGAGTATATTCAATAGGAGCTTGGCCAATGATGATAAATTTTGTTATTTTGGCCAATTGATCAGGCACAACTTCGACCCAAAAGAGTTTCACATCCGGGAGTTCATCATTGAGGTTTGTAGCAGCTTCTCTAGTCTGAATCCTCGACAAATGATCTGGTCCAACATTATTTTTCCTGGTTTAATCACAACCTCGAAGTCCAATTTTTGAAATAATAGTAACCATCGACAAATTAGGCCACCCAACACCAGTTTGTTGACTAAATACTTGAGGGTGAAATGATCAGTGAAGAATTTGAAAGTGGACCCCAACAAGTAGTGGTCGAATTTTTGTAAGGCACATATAGTGGCCAAGCCTTCACCCTTATTTGTAGTGTAATTCCTTTCATCATAAGACAACTTCCAGCTGGAAAAATAGACCAGATGATCGATATTTCCCTCCTCTGGTTGTGCCAGAATGGAACCCAGTGCAATGGACGAAGCATCAACGTGGACATGGAAGAGCTTTGACCAATTAGGGAAAATCAAAATGGGCGCAGTAACTAGATTTTCTTTGAGGGTATCAAAGGCCAATATTTTCTTTGAGGGTATCAAAGGCTTATTGGCATTATGATGTCCATTCATATTTAATATCCTTGTGCAACAACCTTTCCAATAGAGCCACAATCTAAGCATAATTCTGGATGAAACGCCTGTAATATCATGTATGTTCGAATGTTGCGCACATTTCTCAAACTAAAGTGGGGGCCACCATATCCAAGATGAAAAACATCTTAGCCAAGTCTAGGAGAAAATCATCTTTGCACATGACATGGCCTAGAAAGATACCAAAGGGTGTACAAAAGATGCATTTCTTAACAATCAAAGAGATCTGTAGCCGGTCGCATTGATCCAACATCAATCAAAGAGCTTGCATGTGTTCTTTTAATGGATTGAACATAATCCAATCGTCCAAGTATACTTCAAGGAACTTGGAAGGCTGTGACTATTATCTAGGTAAAACACTAGAGGGGAATTTTTTAATCCAAAGGGCATGAATGTGTTTGCAAATGACCCCCATTCAGTGACAAAGGTGGTTCTCCTCTATGATATGAACTTGATGATATATTGAGAAGCCATTCGTGAATGAGTAGGATTCTCGACCGCCAACATTTTCAAGAACCTTGTTTGTGAAGGTGTGGAGAAAGGATCATGGATGCAAGCTACATTCAGACTCCTCAGATTGACACATATGTGAATTTTCCTAGTCATTTTGGGTTGCATGACCATAGGAATAATCCAGTCAGATTCCTCCAGAGGGACAATGATCCAGACATCCAACATTTGGTCTAGTTCTTTGCGTACCTTTTCTTTGTACTTAGTATTTAAGCGATAGGGTTTTTTCTTGACGGGATTGGCATCAGGTTTGAGTTGGTTCTTCATGGCTCCCAATGATCCTGCAATGCCCTTCATATCCGAAAATATTTGAGAAAACAAGTCCTCATATTCTTTAAGGAGGTCAACAATATGAATGATCATATCCTTATCCCAATAATATCCAATGATGTCCATATTGGGCGATTCTTTAGTGCCAATATTGTGATTCTTGGTTTTTATTGGGCCATTATAGTGAGGTATGGTTGTATTTTTCACCTTTCCCTTTAGTGTGTGCTCTCCTTCAGACTCTCTGATCTAGATTTCATGGGGATCCTCATCATCAATATTGTCCACATCAATCTTCCAGCAATGAACTCCTTCTTTCAGTTTTTCCATCAGGTAATGGTATGAGAATACCACCCTAGGGGTGGTGTTATTTGGCTTCTGATGGAAAATGAATTCCTTAATCCAATAGAGTTCCTCTCTATGAACCAAATCTTTTGTGGTGAAATAGAAGGTTGAGAGAAACTTAGAACTCATATGGTTCCACTCACTTTTTTTCCTCTTGAGTTGCTCCAGATTGTACCAACTTCTAGGAATCATTTCCATTGTGTGGACAAACCGATGGATCCATTGTGCATGAGGAATATTCTTAGAGATACAATGTTGTTCACAGAAAAAAATATGTTCATGAGGGTCCTCAGTGCCCTTATATCGGGTGTCCAACTCAAAGTCAACAATAGGCTGGAATCATAGTTTTATGAATTCAACTGCCTATGCTTAGCTCTGAATATTTGGGCAGTGGGTTGCCCACCACCGCGCAAGAGTCCCTCGAACCATGACATCTATGGCTTGAATTATTTTCTTGGAGGGAACAGTTTTCTCCATCTGTACCAAGAATGTCTCCACTGACCCTATCCCATAAAACCATGGGGCATCAAGAATTTCATACCCGATCCACCGCATTGATTTTGTTGTTCTTGCACATATACACATGGAAACTTCGTAGAGCTTGTTTTTACATCTCTCCATGGAATCCTCAGAATTTGTGTCATAAGACCTTACACTGTGCCAACTTAATTCACCCTCTATGGTGGGGTTGATGTAGTCCTCCCTGTGCCCCATGACTTTTTAAATATTTTCAATCACCGAGCTTTGCG
The DNA here is from genome assembly GCA_009831015.1 of Picea engelmannii. Taxonomy (NCBI): domain Eukaryota; kingdom Viridiplantae; phylum Streptophyta; class Pinopsida; order Pinales; family Pinaceae; genus Picea; species Picea engelmannii. The sequence continues at coordinate 9,378 of ML843748.1, read as the reverse complement.
CATCCTCATCCATGGGCTCATTGTACCAGTCACCCTCATATGGATCTAGTGGAATGACCATGCATAGGGTGTTGATTTCAAAGGACATCTACCTCTTCTTCAAACTTAACATCACATTATTTTCAAAGTCTCAATCAATCCCTAGTAATGCAGGATATGGATCAGACTCATCCATGATCTCAATGACTTCAAAGTTGGCCTTTGTTTTCACTCCTTCGATGTTCACTTCTACTTTCTCTAGTTGGATGATGGGGTAGGTCTTCTATTGGTTTTCCAATCAGAGTTGAATGGGAGACCAAACCAACTTAGGATTACCCATCATTTCCCAATATTTCTTGGGAAAAATGTTCACATTGGATCCCAGATCTAACATGACTCCATCCATATCGTACCCACCAAGCTCTATTGTCATCTTAAACTCTCGATTAGTGCACTTTTTCTTACTGACCTGACATACATCCCTTTCCAGTAGTAGAGAATATATGGTGGTTTCCTCTCCTTGTTATTTCATGCAAGTAGATAACATATGGGTCAACTTACTTATAACTTTTGGATATTTAAGCAAATACTAACAACAATTCAAGAAGGTATTGACTTGATCTTCGACTTCTTCCATGTGAGCTAGGTCGCACAAGGTTGTTGCATGTGTTGTGTGTCACAACTCCTGTTGGTGATGTTCTTCATATGAATTTTGCTTAGTGTGTCATATCATAGTATGTATGCATGCTTCCTCTATCGATCTTTGGTTCGTGCACTATATTTCATTGCACACACGAGCCTCTTCAAAATTTATTTGTGTCATGCATTGTAGCTCCTCGCATGCATGAGCTTCGTCCAGTGATCTCTGTGTCACCTGTTGCACCTCTTCATGGATCCACGCTTCTCCTGGAAACCTTTGTTTCGCCCTCTATACTTCCTCTTATATTTGTACCTCTTCTAGATACCTTTGAGTCGCTCATTGCAGCTCCTTGCACGCTCTTTCTTCTTCAAGTTCTCTCTGCACATCGTGTAGAAACTGCTTCTGCTGAGAAACATGAAAATTTGGGGGGAATGAGGTGCCTTCCTAATATTTCCATCTAATTTTTACCCGAGCCTTCACCATGCTCGAAGTCTACCCCTGTATTCACCCCTCTGTGGGTTACTACCTAGACGTTCGCCTCCTCGTTCTTATTTTTTCTTTTGCGTGGCTCGGAATGCACCATGTTATATTTTGTATTCTTTTCCTCCCACTTCTTTATTAAGTTGGGACAATCCATGATTACATGTTCAAGTCTATAAAAATAGGCACAAAGTACATGAGTCTTGGTGAAAAATCCTGAGACATGGCCAATCTCACCGCAATTAAAGTAGGTGGGGGTATACCTCCCTTGCTTCCATATCCACGGCTATGATCACAAACATATCCACCTCAGGGTCCTCCTTGGTGTCTGCCTTTGTCTACATCACTATGCTCACCATGTTTTCACTCCTATACCCAAAATGCATCACATGTGTTATCTTTCATTAACTGGAGGGAAATACAATTGTTGACATCATGGCCAGTGGACTTACAAAATTCATAGAATGGGGAGTGAGTTGTTGTCTAGTATTTCTACAATGTGGGACACAGAGGTGGCACATGGCCCCATTTCCTGCATATTTCACACCATTTGGATTGTACAGATGGAAATGGACTTGGCGTTCCTATCACCACGTAGTTTTGAAGGACAAGGCACTCGTCTCGACGATGCCCCTCAAAACAACATGTAGTACACCATACATGCTCACGCATGAATTTAATCTTGGCCATATCTTGCATCGATATTAGTAGGTTGGCCAATTGTGACTGAAATTGTGCCAACCCGACCGATGTCTCTATGCCTCCAGGTGTAGCTTCCAAGCACATTGAGATCTTGACTACCTCTACCTAAGTCATCACCTTTTTTTGGGTGTTGCACATTCTGGATATGGAACGTCAACCTATCTAACAATTTTTTAAACTTCTTGTCATAGTCCTAGACAATTTAATCTTATTTCTATTTGATCTCCTTGATTTCAATAATGCATTGGGATTTTGACTTAGGCTTCTAAAACTCCCTAAGCAGATCCTACTTAATCTCATCCAAGGACCTTGCTTGTCCCATTGGTGCAGTAGACTTGTATTTCATGTATCATGCCAACACTCTATCCCTAAACATAGTCTCTAGTTGCATGATATTAGTCGCATCATGTGTAACTCTCTTTATAGACCATATTGCTTCACAGGTGAACCAATGCTTCTCTTCATCATCCTTACTCATTCCATGGAACACGAAAAACCTTAGTGTATTGTCTTGATTCACCATCTTTGAATTGGAGATAGTTCCTCTTCTCTGACTTCTATTGGTTGGATCTTTCAACACCATTATCGCTTGGGTTAAAGTATTGGTGAATTCACCTTCTTCAGTTGTCTTGTCACTTGTTTCTTCTTTTCTCTTCTTCGACTCCAATCCCCTCACTATCTTCTGTGTTTTATTTTTGATTAAAAATGCACAAGGGGGGTGGTGCAAAGCGGGGGTAAGTCCATATTTTTCTGAAATTTATCGTAAGGTGAACCAGAGATGCAAGACCATCCACTACTACCAATTTGTCTCCCCCACTACTAGGGGATTCTCCATATTCCTTTTCTTCTAGTTCACCAACATTTTGTGCCCTACCTTCATATCCTGACTATGCACCACAAATGTGTGCTTCTTGTCTTGGGTCAATCTGTGCACTACCACTTTGCGCTTCATCTCTTGGTCTGAACTATGCACTTCCACCTTACATGGAATCACTCTCTCTAATCAACATGCTACTACTCAGTGCACCATCCTCTCTTTTTATCAGTGCACCATTGGTTTGTGCTTCATCTTCTTCTAACATTGTGGCACTCTGAAACAACCAAAGGCGGAGGAGTTTTCCACCTAGGTTTGAACTAGTGTCACTATTGGTATCCCTATTGGACACCATATCCTCTACACAATACCTCTTCGTAGGCCTATCCTAGTTTGTGCTCCACTCTAGCACAAAATTTGTTCCTACACTACCACATGGTGTAGTTTCTTTCCTCTTCATCTTGGACCTGACCCCTCATTGTGTGCCTCTTACTAATTATTTTCCACCTTTCTCTTCTGCTCTTATTTTTATCTCAACTCTTCTTACGTACCTCTCGACTCTTGTTCTCTTCTTCTCTTCCGGGTCCATTCCATAACTCACCTCATCTCAACAACTTCCTGGATTCTCCTAAATGGATCCATCTTTTGGATCCTTTTCCCACACCTTTTCCAAATCCCCCCTGTTATCACCGAAAAATCATACGCAACATTACAAACAATGGTTGAAGAAAGACATCAATTCCAACAGCAATTAGTACACCTACAACATCAAAATCCATAAAAAAGGCATAAAACTATATACTTGGTTCAAAAATCAAAGTGCGCAAATTCTACAAAGGAAGTGTGTGCATTATGTGTATAATGTGTGGGCCAACACAACCCTAATTGCATGCAGTGCACAGGATGCACGATTTTCTACGAGAAAGCCTACTCACTTCTCATGAACGACACATTTATGAATCTTGTCGACCTCTCAACCACTTCCAGTCCGACCCCCAACATGATTTGACACTCATATATAAGTGAAATCTAGCTTGGAATTTGGTCAAGGGATAAGAAGTGCCCTAAAAGGCCCATTGTTCACATTATGAACCATTTTTATCTTTCCATGAATGGAAACTATAAATATGTGTCATGGGTGTGCTAGAAAAATAAGAACTTCAAGGTATTTTTATGCTGGAAGAATTCTTCTTAGAGAATCCTCTTTTCTCTTTGAAGCATTAAAGCACAATAACAAGGGCCATTCCACTCACCTCTTGAGAGGATTGGCATTGTATTTCTTCACCATTGTTACTTGCCATTGTATGAAGAGAATATCTCTCTATTAGGGAACTCAAGAGCCCTCCCAAGGATGAAGAGGGGATTCATAAGTCCCTACCTTTCTCTACGGTGCTAGACTATCAATGTGTTGATCCATTGGTAGCTATATGATTGTCATTTTCATCGTTCTCTTTCTTGCAAGTTTTCCAACATTCGTTTCTTTTTGTTTTTATTTTTTATTTATGTGTTTCATGTGTATTTGGTTATCTAATCAACTCACAACCCTCTGTCTTGTTTAGGTGACTTAACTAGGAAAGTAAGTGTTGTGTTTTTGCTCACCCATGTGACAAAACCAACACAATAGATTGGTGACCATACTGAGGATGTGAATCAAATTCCTGCCTATTTAAGTCTTGAGAGCACTTATTTCTAATTGTTTGGATATGCAAGTACCAAAACCGATCTAATCTAGTCTTCCAAAGTCAGAATTCAAAGCCAACGCAAGAGAATTTCATCTTGAAATTTCTTTCCCGACGTGTGACAGGAAGTGCACAACTTTTGACGCACACAAACGCGCATTTTGTGCACTCTGCTCTCTGTGTGTGTAATATCTTTCATAAACTCACGCATTATGTGCATTTTGCGCACTTGGCGCGACTAACAGAACTACAGCATGCACACAAGTTCAGTTTTTTTTGCAAATTGTAAGGATTTTTTGAGTGGTTTGAGGGCCCCTTGCCTTCATATTTTAATTCTTGCACTTTGTAAAGCAATCACACTTCACTTAGAGTATTGTATCACAATAAAGGTTAGCTAACATAAGCACATAGGGGTAAAAATAATCACTATTCTTCTCTTTGCTTTGTTGCCACATGGATGGCTCATTTGGCATTTAAAACTTTGAGTTAAGGTTATTGCTTTTTCAAAACACAATCAAATAATTTGGGACTAGAAATCAATTTTAACTCTCAAATGTTCTCTTCCCCCACACCCAAGTGTGATCTCAGGAATTAGAAAAAGTGGTTAAAAGGAAATTACATCTCCCTTAAATCATTAGGAGAGGACAAAACCCCAATTGGGTACCTCTTAGTTTTAAAAATTATCTAAAATCTTTGTAAGGGCCCATACATGCCCACATGTTTACAATCTTAGGATAGTTTCAAAAAATATTCTTAGTCTAGACAACAATCTAGGAAAGTTTAAAAGATCAAGTAAGGTCCCACACATGCCCACATGTTTACAATCTTAGGATAGTTTCAAAAAAAATTCTTAGTCTAGACAACAATCTAGGAAAGTTTAAAAGATCAAGTAAGGGCCCACACATGCCCACATGTCTACAATCCTAGGATAGTTTAAAAATACTTTCTAGTATATACAACATTCTAGGGAGTTTAAAGGATCAAGTAAGGACCCATATGTCCACATTTCTAGTTCTCTAGGGCTTTAAATATTCTGCAAGGTTGTACCAAAGAAACATTGTAAGTTAGGTAAGAAGATTTGTAAGGACTATAGGAATTCCACATGCTACAATCTTACACTTAACGTATTTAAAATCTCTTGCACACTTTTCACTTTCCTGCACACAAAACCACTCATCACACACATAATTTCTATTAGAACAGTGAAGGTCGAAGTAAGTTTTCTTTTCAAGTACCCAAAAAGTACTTCAAAGGAACTCCGAAAGATATGACTACTTATTTAGAAATTATTTACACCAATTAAATTCAAACAAGGTTGTTCCATGACCCCAATCTCTCATCCTACTCCATCTAAACATTTTCTAAGAACACACTAAATCTTCCTCCACGGGAGGTGCCTAACATAAATTTTTAGTCTAGGTAGGATCTCGAGGGTAGGCATCCAAATAACCCCCCCTTGTCAGGTTCCCACATTTTGAAACAATAGAAGTTGAGAATAGGGATCATTCAAATCCTCCAAGTTAAGTGTTCCTATACCGTAAGACAGGGATATACCCGTGAAGGGTCGAAGGTCAAGGTATGGTTGTTCTACGCATCCCTCCTTGAGTCACCCAACTCTTGTGAGGGTATCTAGCATGTGACTGATTTTTAGGCCGAAAATATAAATGCCACACTTTGACCAAGGTACTTAATGGCCAAACATAGGATATCTACCCATGGTGGCAATTGTGGGCTACAATCACACCTTGGTTAGATTTTGTGTGGTTATTGGGAAATATCGCTAGCTCTTTCGGGATATGCACCCTCTACCCCTCATTATAATTGACTACTTGAACCTTCACTAGTTCCTCCTTGGTGGATTCAGACCCCATTGTCGAGTGCTATTGGAAGGCCCAATGCTAAATTGAGAGGAAGGATGATAGGTCTTTTAGGACACGAGCATATTTATTTTTTTTCTCCCCATGCAGACAAAATCCACCTATCCACATACTTGTTTATTTCACAGTTGATTTATGTATGATGTTCATTTATTTACTTGAAATTGTGAGTTATACTATTTTGTGAAGGTCCAAAATATAAAACTCACTTGTTCACTTATTTCTATCCTTTCACCACATGCACACATTCACCTTGCTAGTCAGAACCATAGGGGAACCACAAAATCCCTGTCATTTTAGACGCTCGCAGAATCTCCCTCCTATTCTAGGAGCAGTCCCTAGTCTTGCCAACTCAACGACTCAACCATCTCACACCCTAGTGAGTTCTACTGTTTTGGGATCAACCCTACTTGGTTCAACTTTTCTTGGGTCCAATACCCAAGGCAATCCATCTATTGGTTCTTCTTCATAAGGAGGCGGAGGCCAAGGTTCTTATCAAATAAGAAGTACAAACTCACAAAATCCCTCTCAAAGGACAGATACACTACCTACACACACAGTGGCTTGAACTGATCCTCTGCCAAATCCCCCTTTTCAATACTTGGAATCCCTCAACATTCCTGATTTAACCAAACTCACGAATGACCCCATTTTTCATGATGCCACTTGGCCCAATATGCCTACCAAATTGCCTTTAGATATTCCGAAGTTTGAAGGAAAACTAGGGGAAGACCCCGCCAACCATGTTATGACCTTCCACTTATGGTACTCTTCAAACAACATCATAGATAATTCCAGTCGCTTGAGGTTATTTCAAAGAATTCTCATTGGTTCATTATCCAAATGGTACGTGGACGAAAAATCAGGGTCCCATGTGACCTTTGAATCATTGGCCAAGGCATTTTTTTCCTTTTTCCAATTACCAGTTCGTCATGACACTAGCTTAGAACTTCTCTTCGAGTTCAAAAAAACCATTGTTATCCATATCACCAACCACATCCATGAATGGCGTTGGCGACGTAGTTTGTGTAAAGTAGAAACCACCAAAGAACAACGTCTTGATTGGTTTCTTAAATTTCTCATCCATGTGATTACCAAAGATGTAGCATCCAATTTTCCTCAATCAGAAGAGGAAGCCATCAGCAAATCCCAGCAATTCGACCTCATATATTCCCAATCAGGTTAATTGTACATAGTATTTCCTGATGCACCCAAACCCATATAATTTGGCCAAGACAAACCTAGGGTTTCCCATGATGTGGATGGGTTGATTGGTTCTATGACACACCTCAACCCTTACGAACACCTATCACCTATTTATGGTGCAAATCAGTATCCTCAACCATATGGAGGGATGTCTTATTATCCTCCTCCCACTCACCAACAATCATATCCTATGGCTCTTCCCCCCTTTGGAGGGACCCCCACTGGTACCCCTCATGCATCCAGTCTCTTAATCAAGTATGGGTCCACCCCCAAACCTCATATATAACCCAAAAATTATTGGAAGTACTTCAACTTCCTATATGTCATATGGATCATCTCCACAACACAATCCATATTTTCCATTTCCTAGTCCCTCCCAGTGAGTTGCTCCTCCACCAAGACAAACTCATGTCGACGTTAACTTTGTTAATCCCTCTACCATTCAACAGGTTCATGATTTTGAATAGTTGAATACGAAAAATCTGATTCACTAGCCAAATAATTCCAAGAAGAAAGGAAAAAATCAAAACAATCACAACCCGGGACCAAGAGGAAATAACCCCCAACAAAATCATCCCGCTGGGGGAAACCAAAACCCCCAAGAGGGAAACAATAAAAATCAACCACAACAAGGGAAGAACAACAATTTCATAACTAATGTCCCTTGTGTCCTATGTCGTGAATGTGGACATTATACTCACCACTGCCCCCAAATTTCCGATTACAAATGGATGAAAGAATCCATGAACACACAATGCCCTCCGACACCACCTGCCCCCCAGCCGACCCCACAACATTATTTACAACCTCCACCTCTGGACATTTTTCAAAACACCATTCCACACCTAGGTGTGATTAATACCCAACAAGAGATAAACTATACCCCGCCACAAATGGGGCAATATCAAAACCCTGGTCCCAATCAACCTAGAAATCCAGTTGATCACAGTATCCTCCATACCGGCGAAGAAGAGATTCTTCTGCAAACATGCAGCCATCAATATAGCATGCCTCTCGAATATTCCCCAAACACCTCAAAAACAAATCCAGCAACAACAAGACAACCATTGATGATCCCATGCCCTAACATTGAACCAAATCCCCCCATACCCCGCATACCTTTACGACGGAATGCACATAATCCTCAAGCTAGGGCAGCCCATAACTACATTATGGTCGATGACTTACCTCAGTATCCCACAACCATGTCTATGTTGGAGGTCCTCCAAAATTTCCCATCACAACGCAAATCCTTGCTTTTCGCCTTGGGGGCAGTCAACCCAGCTAATACTCGACTAATCACCTTTGATTTAGATAGCAAGGAACCATGCCTCCCTGCTCTAGTAGCCTTCCAGATACCAGTTAAGATATGGAACATCATAGTTCATCGATGCATCCACATGCATCATGTCCAAAGTAGTATGGAAAAAACTTGGCTCACCTGAACCAGTACATCTGCCATCACCCTAAGAGCTAACGATGGTCATCCATCATCCTCTGAAGGGCTCTTCCAAAATGTCATTGTAGAACTCGGGGGAAAACTATCATGATTGAAATTGAAGTTATCGAAGCCCCAATTGATTACAATATGTTGTTCATACATAGCTACATGTATGCTATAAAGGCGATAGCCTCTTCTGTGTTTTGTACGATGATGTTCCCCCATAACAATAAAATTGTCATCATCAACCAACTTACACATTATGAGCCTAATCATTCCGCCAACATTGATAACATCCTCCCTCCTATCCACGCAAGCTCGGACGCTTTTCCAGTCATCAACATCGGCCCTAGATTATTCAAGGACCCATCCTTGTTAGGGACTTATCATGGAACACCACCTCTCCTAAACTCATCTATTTCAACACAAGTGTGTTTAGTTTCCTCTAACAAAAAAAATATCGGAGACAATAAGCCTCTGACTGAGTCCTCTCCCCCCATCGAAGTTCTATCATTTGGAGAACTACTACCTCAGAAATTCCCTGAAAACACCACTGCACC
>ML843746.1:5109-28809 GCA_009831015.1 Picea engelmannii | reverse complement strand
CATTGTACACGAATTTTGACGGCACCGTTAAATTTGACGTGAAAATTTTTGGCCGAATAATATTTCGGCCGAAAGTAATATTTGTTCGGCCGAAAAATTGCCGCTAGAAATTTTGGAGACCCGATTGTCACGAAAGTGTTACCTAGCTTCATGATTTTACCCCATGTTATTATTGTCATTTTGTTAAGAATTATGGAAAAATTGCACCACCTCTCACTGCTCTCCTTAAAATTAATGCCTTCACTTGGACTCCAATAGTTTACCAATCCTTTTAGAACTTGAAAGACACTATGTGTACGACTCTAGTCCTATCCCCTCCCAACTTCACCAATAATTTTGTCTTGGAATGTGATGCTTTCAAAAAATGAATTGGGGAAGTCCTCATGAAAGATGGTTGGCCTTTTGCCTTCATCACTAAACAACTTTCAGATAAACAATTGATCAAATCCATTTGTGAAGAGGAAATGTTGGCTATTCTGCATGGCGTGGATATCTGGTGTCCTTATTGAGGGACAATAGGTTTAGATTGATGAATAGTTGGTTGTCATTGATGTCAAACTTTGGAGAGTGATATTTTATATTGATGTCAACCCTTAGAAATTGATTTCAACCCTTGGAGAAGTGTGCTAGTGAATTCCTATAGCACAATGGTATTGGTAACGGACCTAAGTTTGTTTAAGGAATAAATTCATGAAGATCAATATATTTGCAAGTGAGATTTCTTTAGTTGGATAGTACATGTCATTTTCTTTCCATTGATATGTGGAACGTCACATAACTCCTCACAGTTAGAAAGTTATGGTCTTGTGAAGTTGGAGAGCCCTCGTGAGTTTTCTAGAAGCCCTAGAAGGTCAAAGAAGTAAAACTTATTCTAGAAGATCCTAGAAGAAGTTGACTAGTCAAATGGGTGAAACTAGGAGTTAATAATTGGTTATTTGGTTGTATTAAGAAAATAATTAAAAATAAATTAGTTGCAACTATAAGTGGACAAAGTGGTTAAGTGGACAAAAGTTGATACTTCTAGAGGAAGCTACTTGGAGAGTATAAATAAGAGAGAAAGGGTCTCTCATTAGTACCTATTAAGAATATTGAACATATAGAAGTGGCTGAGGTAACCAAATGATATATAAGGTGAATTTCATAGGGAAGTTGAAGTAAACAAGGTTGAAAATTCAAGGGAGGATAAATGTTTTTGATGATTCTTTCTAAGGTATGTTATTTACACGTCATCTCACCATTTTCGCAACAATTGTTTTTTAAAATGATTCAGATAGAAAAATATGGAGTTTGTTGAGACGATATATCCAAGTAACTATGATCAAAATTTCACTTGTGGGTCATTGTAGTTTGGTAGTTACACTCTATGGAAAATAGGGTTTGTGGTTAGTCTTGAAACTAGTCTAAAAAAAGTATTCCGATTAAAAATGACATAACTTCTTCATAACAAATCCAATTTTAGTGAGACCAGATTAATTGGTTATATTATACCCTTTAGTATTTTGTGTACCATTTTCAAATCAATACAAAAAATATTCCAATCGTGGCATGCTGTACAAGTTCACTCTTTAGAATAAGCCAGAATTTAGCAACATCTTCCATTTTTTCTATAACTCTTTTTCTAGGAGGTTCCAAGAAGTGAAACCTAGAGGAATTGTAGAGAAGAAACTGAAGAAAATTATGCATCATTTTCATACCTTTATTCATTACAAATACAAAGTTATGGTTGTTTCAATTTAGGGTTGTTTACTAATCCAAAACTAGTCATGTGAGAATAAGGTAAAATTTGATGAGAATGCTAGTCTCTTGTTGTTGAAGTTGAGGAAGGTATGGAGGTATTTGATCACATACACCCGGTTTGTTACAGAGTTATAGGTATGTTTATATTTATGTTTTTATGGTTACATTTGGTCATGGCATGGTCAATGATTTAGGCTACATAACAATGAGTTTTCACACATGGTTTTATGTAAGGGTTTATGGTACGTGGATTATGGATTTGTGATGTATTGCTAGAGGACTCTTGTTTGTTGTCTTGATGTATGTTTTGGTATATGGTTGAGGTATATGTTGAGTTCATGGATAAGACACTTAGTTGATGATTTGGCATATACATGAGGTGTATGGTATGGTGATGTTGGCACATAGTGATGTGACATAGTTTGACTTGTTATTGATACATGATTTGTACATGCTTGGTACATTGTTACAGGGACTTGCTGGTAATCTTGTTGGACATTTTTGTATTGATATTAGCACATGTTTTATGGTTGACGTGGCATAGATATCTTAGTATTGGTGATGGTTGTGAGGTGTTATGATGTGCATTATTGATGCACTTGTGATGGTACATGTTGTGCTAGTTGTTGATGTACATGATTGGTTGATGTGATTATTGTGACAGATTATTGGCACATAGTGTTGGTTACATATTTTTGGTATAGGTGTTGTTACAGGTTTCTTGGTATAGGTTGATACAGATTGTGGGTATAGGTGTTGTTATAGGTTGTTGGTACAAGTTGCTTCGTACAGGTTGTTACAAGTTGTTGATACGGGTTGACAGTGACAAAGTGAGAGTGACCGTGGTTGATTTAGTGACAATGACAGAGTGACAGTGACAGTGGTTGATTCAATGATAGTGACATGTTTTCTACATTTGGCACTTATATTTTAAGGCTGCAGGATGGGGAAAAGATAGGTGGTTGGAGCCACCTTCCGGTTGGATCTGGAGAACTAGGGAGTTGGAGATTCCTTCAGGTTGGAGGTTCCTTCTGGTTGGCTCCAAAGAATTGGGTGGTTGTAGCCACTTTCCGGTTGGATCCGAAGAACACAGGGGGTTGGAGCCTCCTTCTAGTTGGATCTAGAGAATTGGAAGTTGGTTCTTCCTTGAATGTAATTCTTAAAGACATATAAGAAAAGAATTATGTGGTTTTCTCCTGCGTTGGGTTTCCACGTAAAACACTGGTGTATTGTGCATTGTGTGGATGTGTCTATTATTTTTTATTATGCATTGATAGATGTTAATTTTATATGATGTCATACCATATTAATGATGAACTGATGAACATTGTTGAATAAGTTAAATGAATATAAATTATGGTTAAAAGTGTATAAATTGCTCACTATTGATTCAACCCCCCTCTCAATAATCCAACAATTGGTATCAGAGCAGGTTCCTTCAGGAAAAAGTTTAGGCACTGGAAGGAGATCATGGAATCTATTGAGAATGGAGTACTAATGTTTAATGGTCACAATGGTCTAAAGTTTGAGATTTGGAGCACATAAACAATAACCATTTTAGGGGCACATGGTTATGATATTTTACAATAAGTTGTGACGGGATACAATGCTACAAAGAAATCAAATACTAACACCAATAAATAATTGAAAAGGAACAAAAAAATTGCAATGGATTTCATCTGGGAAGGCCTATGTGATTCAACAAAGGATAAAGTGGGTAAATGTTCATCATCTAAATAAATTTGGGATAAGCTACATGATATATAATCCTCACCCATCACAGACTCATAAAATGAAAATGAATATGTAGATGCATAACAAGAAGAAAGATGCTCATCATGTCAAATAGATTCAGAAGAAGAAGAGTATGAAATCAACAAGTATGAATTATTTTTCATTAAATATGAAAATCGTGGACATCTTAAATTTGAATGCCCTTATTTGAAAATTGAAAGTGATAAGATAGAAAATCCAAATGAAATAGAAGAGGAATTGACTAGTGATTTAGAAGAACTACATAAAGAAAGAGAAGAAAATATGTCACTCAAGAAATAATTGATGAAGCAAAAGGAAAGTGTTCAAATATTTGAATAATCCCAACAGGTCATTGAGAACTTAAGAGATCAACTAGAAGAAGATAGAAAGATCAAATACAATCTTGAAAGACAAAAGCAATGTTTGGAAGCCAACATAGAAAAACTGAAGGAAGAAGAAGAAAAGAGAGAAAAGATATCGACATATCATCTCAAGGAAAGAACTAATGATGTAAACTAGCTTGAGGAAGAGTTTGGTCAAGAAGAAAGAATACTTGAAAAGGAAATAATTACACTGAAGATCCAATTTGAAGAAGAAAAGAGAACAAAGGAAGTCATGAAGCCTCAAATGATTAAGAAAACATTGAGAAACTTGAAGAAGAAGTTGTCAGACTAAGAGTCAATGTCGTCAAGCTCAACAAGAATGTTGAAGGGACATAAGCATCCACATCATCAGTTGAAGTACCAGAAATAAATAATGAAGAGAAGCCAAAGACATATGCATAAGTAATCAAATGTTTGATGAAGAAGGAAGAATGCAAGCCCCAAAAGAAGAATGTTCCAGAAGTGCAGAAGAATCAAGAAGAAGACTACATAAGAAGGAACTCCATGTTCAAGGAAAAAAGAAGCTTCAATCATGATCATGGTCAGTCAAGGAAGGAATTTATAAGGACTACACTACAAAGAAGATCATTCACTCCCAGGTATGTAAATTTCTTTTATGGTCAATGTTTTTATTGTACTAACTTTGGACATAAGGTTGCATATTGCAGGGATTATGAAAGAAATGTTCAAGCAAGAAATTCGTATGTGGCCCCACAAAATACTGAATGCTACAAATGCCACAACTATTGTCATATAGCCCGAAATTGTATAAGTGCAATAGTTCCATCCATGAAGAAATAAACATATATTAGATACACCAAGATTTGGAAAAGAAAAGAATAAGAAGAAGAGTAGGTAAAGAAAGATCATGTCCAAGAGATCACAATATTGGAAATAGCACAAAATAAAGACAAATCCATAAAGAAAAAAGAAGATGTTAGATACAGAAAGGTTTGGAAAAGAAATGAAATAAAATAAGGACAACTGAATAAAGAACGGGTCTAAGTGATTGTACTTTCAGGAATTCTAGTGCAATATGAATCCACAGACACAAATAAAGATGTCAGAGCTCGAAGAGATGTTGAGTCTACTGATGAAGATGATGATGAATTTGCATCCGAGTGGGTATTGTTCTGAGCCATCCGATTTGGAGACTCCCAGTTAATTTGAGTATTAGACAGGGAGAATCAGTGCAGTAGTTGGTACATATTAGAGAACCATCTTCGAGCATATTGTAGAGTTCGAGTAAGAAAATTCAGAGTAGTCATTTAGCAGAAGTACAATGACAGATGGGTCAACATTGTGGACAGTTGTACAATAGAGTCATGGACAATATGAACAACTATGGATTAGTAGGTATAGATAGATACATGTCTGTTTATGAGAGATTGGGTTCACAAATTGGTTCAGAGAGTGGTTCAAATAATGTTGGATGAATACTTGAATGCTTAAACTATTGAATGTTTTATTTTTGAATGATTTTCATATATGTCATTTGATTACTCAAGGAAACACCAACGAAAAATAACTCCAAAAGGCAACATGTACAAGAAAAACTATATTTTTCTACATGATATCTTGTAGAGAAGTTAAAGGGAGAGATCCTTCATATGCATGGAGAGAGAGTTATATTTTTGCAGAGAGAACAAAGGTATGATTTTAGGGGGAGCGATGGTCACAGGGGGAGCATGAGTGATATGACTCCAGTATTGCATCAGAGTGATACTATTTGTCAAAAGGGAAGATATTATTTAGATAAAGCGAGAGAGAGTAATCACAGGATAATAATCATCGAGAAAGATCAAAGGCATTTAGACAAGGGGAGCAACCCCAAGGAGTGTTTGGTCAAGGGGAGCAACCCCAAAGGGAGATACCATTTTCCATTGATGTCAAAGAGGGAGATATAGAAACGTTGATGAGGAGAAATTCCAGTGTTTACATGGCTAAGTGTTGCCATCAATGTTGTTGTTTCCATCAATGTCAAAGGGGGATATTGTGGGACA
Source organism: Picea engelmannii (assembly GCA_009831015.1). Taxonomy (NCBI): domain Eukaryota; kingdom Viridiplantae; phylum Streptophyta; class Pinopsida; order Pinales; family Pinaceae; genus Picea; species Picea engelmannii. The sequence goes on along the minus strand of ML843746.1, from coordinate 22,931 downwards.
ATTGGTTTAGATTGATGGATAACTAGTTGTCATTGATGTCAACCTTTAGAGAGTGATATTGTATATTTATGTCAACCCTTATAGATTGATGTCAACCCTTGGAGAATTCTGGTAGTTAATTCCGGTAGCAGAAAGGTATTGGTAAGGGACATGAGTTTGTTTTTCCGGTTATATATTGAATTCCACATAACTCCTCATGGTTATAAAGTTATGGCCTTGTGAATTTGGAGAACCCTCATTAGTTTTATAGAATTCCTAGAAGGTCAAAGAAGTACAAATTATTCTAGAATCTCCTAGAACAAGTTGACTAGTCAAAGGGGTGAAACAAGGAGTTATTTATGGGTTAAGTCGTTGTATTAAGAAAATAATTAAAAATAAATTAGCTGCAAATAGAAGTGGTTAAGTTAAGGGGAAAAATTGGTTAAGTTAAGTGGACAAAGTGGTTAAAGCTTTCAAAAAATATGAAAAAGGGACTAACCTCGAAACTTTTTATGAAATAGGATTTATGTTCACTGGAGAGAGAGAGAACATGAGGAGTTAGACATCTTGTTCAAAGAGAATCCATGGGACATTTCGATGCTGAAGAAGTGTGGTATGTGGAAGTTCTTTCAGTTCTCATTCATGTGGGAATAACCTAGGCTATTGAATCATTTGATATAGTATTGGAACCCAAACACAAAGACCTTCATGCTCTAGGGCCAATCATTGAATTTGAATATCGAGGATATACATTTTTTGACCAGCCTCTCTAGCAGGGGGGAACCAATTAACTTCATTACTTTTCCTCCAGGACCACACAACATAGAGGACTATATTGTTATGTACTGTGAGGCTGGCACTAAGAAAGTAGGATCTCAGGTGCCAATTCATAAGATAACAAGCCTCAACCTAGGGATAGTACTTGATATGATTGGGTGGATCATGGGATCCAAAACACTTCATCAGGATTCACGTGCACAGATGCATTGTGCATCTCGGTGTTTACATGCCACCATATTTGACTGGAGCACCATGATGCTCACGTGTATGAAAAAATAATTGACCGACTGTCGAAGAAGAACAAAAAATAACTTCGATTTTGGGACCATGTTGTGCGCTTTCTTTTTTGAGAGATTTCCAAGCCTTATCCCACGAGAGACAATACAAGGAAATATTGCCTCCTTTCCATCATTATGTAGGTGGGTGGCTTTGATACATCGAAAGGGTGCAGGGAGAGTGCAGGAGGCATTCGACGATAAGTTATTTTACTGGTGGGACTACCAAATTCCTACGATGGAAGACTACCCCTACACACGGATAAATTTCTTGAGGGATCTTGATATGGCTATGCCCCCTGGCAAGGAGCACATAGAAATAGGTACACATTACTCTTTATATTTTAAAGTTATTTTATTTTTAGTTTTTTAAAAATTATCCTTTTTATGGTAACATCAAATTACTAACTTAGTAATATGTTATATACAGATGTGGGACCAGTACGACCAACTAACTTCACCAAGACTAGGCATCATCCTCGAGAGGATGCTAGGCCAACAACAGCAGGAGGACCAGTAGTCGTGGGAGGGCCACCAGCTAAAGAGGATGAGAGATTATTAAGACGAGTGGAGAGGAACCTAGCAAATCTCACTCCTCCAATGTTGATGGAAAAGATTGAGGACCTACCCCCGACCATGTAGTGGCATGTTGTAGGGGTACTCATGACTTGGTTTCAGTTGTTTCGACGTCTTACGAATGTCGTAGTTCATTACACTGGGGCCAAAATGCCTAGGACATAACTATCACTAGACCACATATGTGTCATGGGAACTCGTTTTTTACTCTCTTATGTAGTTAGTGCTTGAGCCCAATGATGTATACTGTCTCTATTTGAGGCTTTATGGGCCACTTTTGTACTTATGACATTATTTTTTGGACGTATTATTATATATATATATACATATTGTTTCCTTATGGATAAAACATTTTGTACAAATGTATTTACATATGTGTGTATGTGTGTGTTTTTACTTTTATGTGTGAGAAATATGCCAATCTAACACATGATTAGCTAATGCATGAGTTAGTTGATTAGATCTCCTAGGAACATGAATATAAGTAATATAAGAAAAATAGAATTCTAAGAGATGTACCCTAAGGAATCATCGATGAAGGGTGGGATTGTATACATTGTACACTCCATTTAACTGAGAGACGACCAATTGATAATCTAGATAAATCAGGAGGTGAGAAATACCATGTGACAATGCATCACGTAGTAACTCTATTATGACACTATACTCGACAAAATTATTGGTTTCTTTGCCCAAACAAATGCCTTCAGAAGACACCAACTGACCAATGGGCGTGAATATCACCCAAGATTCAGAAGAAAGCCTTTGAGTGTGTCAGATAGAACCATCTGTGAACCCAACATAAACCTCATATTCACTTGACATCTGCCATAGTGAAAAGTAACACAATAAACTACACGTCCATAGGATAAAAAGACCCAAAAATGTATAAATAAAACTATACATTATATACAATAAGGAACACTTAGGTGACCAACCTAAGCGTAACACTTCTTAAGGTAGATTCCATTTCTAGGCTTCGACAAAGCTTTACCCTCGGAATCAACCAGTTGATAGGCACCCTTTTCTAAAAATTTCTTAACAATGAAATGGTCTGAACCACATGGGTTTTAATTTTCCTACCACCAAGGGATATTTATATTGGTCATAGACCAAGATAAGATTTCCTTTAGAGAAAAATCTAGGGCAAATGAAATGATCATATTGACACTTGACATGTTTCTTGTGAGCCTCATTTTCCAAGGTTTCATCTCGACGTTGCTCATAGAGATGCTCAAGATATAGGAGACACTCTTCAAGTGGAGTAGTGTCAGGAAGTAATTCCACTGCCAACTTAAGAGAGGGAATTTGATACTCTATGGGAAAGACTGCCTCCATCCCGTAAACAAGTTGGAAGGGAGAAAAAACGATAGAAATCTTGACTGAGGTTCGATAAGCCCAAAGTGTCAAGTACAACATCTAATGCCAATTTGACTTGGCCGAATTGATTGTCCGTTGGAGAATATTCTTGAGAGCCTTATTAGCAACCTCCACTTGACCATTCTCCTATGGATAGTAGGGTGACAAATACTCATACTCCTAGGAAATAACGTAGAAGGAACTTTGGAAAAGTAACTCTTTTCTTTTGAAATAAACCACTTATGTTATAAATACAAAACAAAAATGCATAACAAAATGCAACAACAATTTTTTTATTTTTGAATGCTTAGAAAAGAAAATAATAAGTAAATGATATTTTTTCATTTTTCAAAGCACAAACAAGGGAAAGAGAAAACAAACCCAAGACTAACATAGACCCTAAGACACTGCTCGAAAGAATGGATTCACTAGAATCCATAGGAGGATCTAACATTATAAGTTCACAGTAAACCTTGAAAAAAAACAAAAGAAATAAAGAAGCAACAAAGGTTCTTTGCAAATTGCAAGATAAATTGAGTCTTTAACCCAACCAAACACAATCAAAAGAGATCCTGAAGAGTTCAGGAAGTCTTGATAAGCAAAGAGCTTCTTGGAAGGAAAGAAAATGACTTTTTAAAACTCTTCCAAAACATAGAGGCATGTGCTATGCACGAGAAAACTGTGTATATACGTGGCTTGTATACTATGTGAAACGTGTATGTATGCATGCTATACAAAGGACAAGGTATAGAAACCTCTGCAATTTTTCAAAAACAAAAATAGCTTGGATATAGAACTAGGAAAGGGAGGCTGGTAGGCACCTGGAAGGTGACCAGAGACCCAAAATGACTCAAAAACCTCAGAAAAATCAAATAGAAACTGAAAATAAAATTAAACCAAAATCTCCCACTAAGACCCTAGAGAGACTCCCCAGTGGAATTGCCAATTCTGCTATGGGGAAATTCCCCCTAAACTGGGTGTAATGAATAGGTAGAGCGATAACTCCCTTAAAATACTGAATAATCTCTAATCTACCCCAAAACAATCTAGACTAAGTGATAAGAGAAAGAGATAATATAAGTTTAAGAAGCGCACCTTGAATCCTTACGGTTGATGTAGACTTATTCCACTTGTTGTTGCCTCTTACATCACAGATATCCTCCCAAAGATGACCTGTAAGGGGTTAATAATACAATGAAACAATGTATACAATATTTAATAATCACTTGAAAGCCTAAATATAGATATAAATGATCAAATTCACAAGAACATATACACATAGGGTTTTGGGACAAAGATAATCTCTTTTATTAAAATTCAAGATGAAAGGTTACAACCTTTGCTTGCGAACACCACTCTACGAACCAAGTCTGGGCTCCTTAATTGTGGCTCCAAGTGCATCAATCCCACATAGAATTCTCACAACCAACATGCCATCAAGGAAAGGAGGAAGGGTTTCATAGGGAGAATGGATGGAGGGGGAAGTTGAGGATAAAACTGAGAGCAAGATGCAAAACTTGGGCAATGAGAGGGAAAGGATTTTGGCATAGTTTTCTTATTCTCTTGTTCATATCTATAAATGACTCCCCAATATCTCTTTTTATATGAGAAAAAAATGGTTATTCGGTTTGGGGACAAGCTACAAGGGGTAAAATGGTTAGGAAACCCTTCATAGCCCATAAATTGTGTTGGATTCCATGCAATTTATATTTTTTGCAACTTTTGGAGGTAAACTAGGGCTACTTAGCATGCGACAAGTGTATGTACATGGGATAACTAGTATGCAACACATGTGTGCACGTAGGCTATTAATGCAGGAGGGCATGTACATTATCGAAAATATGTTTTTTTAGAAGGAAACCTCAACAGTATTTTTGGAAAAGTATGCAAATGGATGGGCCAATGTCTTGGATGCATAGATGTGGCATTTTTGGACTATATATGGTTCCAAATCAGGGACATTACAATCTGATCCCCTTATTTATGCATTGTACTTAGTGCATCATATACACATGTACATACAAATTTTTCAAACATCATAAAAAATATGAGAATACTCTGCTCGCATAACATCCTTGTGCCCCTAGGTTGCATCCTCAGGACCGTACAAGGTCCATTAGATGTTTACCAACTCCATGACTCGATTCTAGAGTTGCTTGAATTTTCGATCCAATATGAAAATCGATCGCACTTGAAATATTCCTTCTGGCTCAACCTAAATCACATTGCAATCAATGACATGATTAGCGTCAGGTATATACTTCTTAAGCAATTACACATGGAAAACATTATGAATGCATAAGGATGCAGACAACACAAGCATATAAGCGATAGGACCAATCCTTTCAAGGATTTCAAATGGCCCACAATAGCGTGCTGCTAACTTATAACACTTTTCCAACTTCAGCGAACTGCACCTGGCCTTCACTTTCAAAAATACGTGATCACCCACTTCAAATTCCCTGTGGATTCTTCCTTTATCTGTGCAATTTTTTTCCTTTCTTGGGTATATTTTAAATTATACCTAATGTGTACCATTCTCTCCTTCATTTGTGAGTAAAGTTGTGTGTTTGTTATATGGGAGAAGATACAAATATTTATGAATGCTATGAATGCGTATAATCTAAGGTTTTTGTACTAACCTGAGGGGATAAATGCCCTTACTAACTACATGAATTGTTGTAATCCTATGGTGTATGAATGTACTCTCACACATATACATAGATATATACCCTTGCGTACATTCTTGGTGCACCGGGATGCTGGAATGCCTGAGCCCATCCAATCCTTTAAGGGATAGGGTACTGTGAATAAACCCCAAAGAAGCCATGGAGTACCTTGGTCAAGCATGAGACTTATTGAGGCTTGGTAAGACATGATATGGACTCGAAGAAATATATCCAAGTGTTAGCATCAGAAGTCACTCCTGGATTGCGACAGAAGCATAGCCCAACGCCCATCATTTTATGTTACTAATTGTTTAAAAACTTGGTGATCGAATGGAAGGCAAACTCAGAACAATATCGTTTGACTCAGAAAACTAGGCTAGAAATGCATAGGGAAGTGAGGGCCACAACTAACTTTAGTCAGGAATTTGAGTTAAAGCGAGAGTAGAGGGAAGACTTAGGAGAAAAGGGAGGAGACTTCTCTGGGCATCAGGCCTTCCAACAACTCAGGAATAGAAACAAAACACTAAAATGTGCCTAAACAACACAGTGATAGTTGCACGTTGATCAAACCTATCATACTATGCAGCCATGACCATCCGAATGGATCCTCCCATTCCAAATAATTCAGTGCCAAGTGAAAAGACAAAGTGGGAGATTGTTTAAGACTGATGCAAATATTACAGTGATCAACCATACGTCATCCTACAATATGTGACCCTCGACTGGATCCTCTAATTCTGAGTATTTCAAACAGCTGACAAATAAAAACAAAAGAAAAGAGAAGTTGACTTCCATTAATTTGACATTCTCAAATCGAAATACATAACTAGAGATTCCTCAGAAACTTTACATTCGGGAGCTTAGCTCAACCATCTATCCCTTACAAAAATGTAAAAATTTCCTACATATTCTCAAAGCAAAACAACTACGGCAAAAACGAGACACTGCATTAAAAACATTGTGTCTGCATGTCTGTTGGCAATCTGCACATGAAGTCTTTGAATGGTTGTGCACTTATGAAATATGCAATCAGACTCCTGACAACCCTGCGGATGAATCAACATGCCTTTAATCCTTTGCTGGACTTTCCATTTACAGTGGAAACAATGTCTAACCACTCCCAACAACTTCAATAACTTCTTCCTCGGGATCGGGAATGGCCCGACCAACTCTGCACTCTTGGGACGTGGAGGCCCTCTCGCACTACCACCTGGATCAGTTGAACGACCTAATGGATAAGGCGTGGAGGCTGGTGCAAATACTAGGGCACATGATTGGAAGTGGTAGATGAGTGGTGACCAGGCAGGGATGAGGGGACCCAGTGAATGAGGAGGTGACGAGGACAAGATTGATCAAGGGAAGACATGTCACTTATGGTGGGACGACGTGGAAGGGAGCGGGAGGTAGTAATCAACAAGTTGAGGTGGGAAACAGTTTACCNGGGGGGGGGGATGGCACAGGAGGCGACATGATAGGAGGGGGGGCCCATGACAATGCCACTCCATTCCGGACCCTCACCCCGCTTATTAATGGCAGAATGAAAAAAAGGGGTCCGGAATCACTTGAGCACCGTTGATCTAAGCTCCCCAATCTCGACCGTTAGGAGATGCGCGTCCAATTCCGGACCCCCCCCTTTGTTAAAGGTAGAATGACGAGGGGGATCCAGAATGAAACTTTGTCCATAGATCTCGGCGAGCAGATCTTGACTGTCCAAATTGGCATGTTCGTTAAAGTAGCACACCAACCCTTTAAAACTTTGGGATAAATGGGTTTTCCAAATTTCTCTTTTCGACCAAGGGGATGCTTCTTTTAGGAAAACATCCCATACATGATTATGTTCTAACATTAGGCTCCATGGGGGATGGCATGCCCCCTGTGGGCTATCGAGAAATCTTTTGTAGCTTTAGTGCCTTGTTGTTGGGCTATAGAGTCGCATTAAAAACATAAGGATAAAAGAAAAACAATATTTACAAACACAGAAGAGCTATGTGTGGCTCAAGAGAAACATCTCTTAAGGAAATGCCCATTCATAGGGCCATTGAAAATTTCTTGACCCTTCAAATCCCGTAACCTGTAGGTATTATTTGAAAATACTTCAGAGATTTTGAAGGGCCCGACCCATAGGGCTTCAAATTTGTCGTTCTTTCCCTTGTCTTTCTTGGGAGCATCCCATTTTAGCACCAGATCTCCCATCTGGAAATCTTCCTTCTTGGCCTTCCTGTCTTAAACCTACTTGATCTTCTATTGACGGTCCTGAACTTCGTTCATCACCTGCTCTCTGGCCTACTGGACCTCTACCAACTAATGGATTCTTCTAATCATATCATTAGGCTCTCCTTGATAATGTTGGAGGAATTTTTCTACAGGCATAGCTCGTTGAGAAGGAAAGACAACTTATGTCCCATAAACTAATTGGAAAGGGGAGATGCCTATGGATCTCTTTGTGGTCACTTGATCAACCCATAGAGCGAATTTCATCTTTGAATCCTAGGCCTTTTTGTTGTCCTCTAACAGTGTTTTGATGATCCTTATCAGGCTTTTGTTGGAGGACTCTGCTAAACCATTTCCCTGGGGATAATATGGGGTGGTGTGAATCAGTTTGATCCCAAATTGCCCACAGAATTTGACCAATGGTTCAGCTTTGAAAGATACTGTGTTATCAGTACCAATCTTGCTTGGCCAACTGAATATTGTGATGAGGTCCTCCAGGAACCCAATGATTACCTTATGGGAGGCACTCCTGGTGGGGATAGCCTCTATCCAATTGGTAAAGAAATCTGTGGCAGTCAAGATCAATCTGTGTTGTCCACTGGAAGCAGGGTGGATCTCCCCAATAAAGTCTAGGCCCCACTACTGGAAAGGTATCGAAACAACCACAGGTTTTAAAGGCAAAGATTTAAGTTGTTTCTTTCATGAGAATCTTTGGCATTTGATGCAGGATATGACCTCTCTATAGACGTCAGTGAATAAGGTGGGCCAGTAGTACCTAGCCCTAAGGATTTTGTAGGTCGTGGTTTTCCAGAAGTGGTGCCCTCCACATAGGCTATCATGAAATTCAACAATGATCCTTTGAGCCTCTTGTGGATTCATACATTTTAAAATCATCCCCAGGGGGTCTTTCCAATATAAAACTTGATCAACAAGGCAGTATTTGACTACTTTGATCTTTAGAGATCTTGCTTTGCTCCTTGGCAGGCCATCAGGAGGCTGCAACTCTTGCAAAAAATATATGACATCCTTGTACCAAGGACATCGCGCCAATGGGGGTTCTACTTGCGGGTCTGCATCAGACAGTTGATTCTGCTGATTTTTTGAGCATTCATTAATGAAACTTACCCCCAAATCTTTGCAATTTTCTTCAGCCAACAGCTTGGCTAAACCTTGACCTTTGATCAATTTGGTAGGCCTTATCTCCAAATCAAACTCAAGGATCTTAGCTATCCATTTACTCCTCCTCCCATCTATATGAGGCTGAATAAGAATGTCCTTTACAACAACTGAAGAAACACAGGCAATGATTTTTTATTGTAGGAAAAAGACTCTAAAAGCTTTGAGAGCTTTCACCAGGGCATAGGATTTCTTCTCCATGATGTTGTACCTAACCTCAACATCCCTTAATGCTCTACTAAAATAGGCAATAGGTTGCTCCATCCCGGCATCATTTTTTTGTAGTAAAACAATAGCCAATGTGTTAGATGATGCAAAGGAGAAAATAAGGAAATCCTTTGAGTAATTGGGACTGATAAGAACAGGAGCTTTAGTCAAGGCTTTCTTTATCTGCTCAAAGGAATTTCGATCCTCAGAAGTCCACCTTAATTCATTTCCCTTTCTCAACATAGTCGTTATAAGCTTTACCATTTCAGCAAAGTTTGAAACAAACCTCCTTAGGAAATTAATTTTTCCAAGGAAAGATTGGACTTCTTTCCTAGATATTGGGATTGACAAGGCTTGGATTGCTTCAACTCTGCCAGGATCAATCTTGAATACCACTGTCGATACTATGTGGCCTAGTAACTTTCCCTCCTTCATGGCGAACAAAGATTTTTTGGGGTTCAATGAAAGGCCAAAACTCCTGCATTTCAGAAAAACTTTCCTAAGATGACAACAATGTTCTTTATCAGATTTGGAAAAGACGGTGATGTCATCCAGATAGATGACCACAAACTTATCATTTTCCCCAATGAAAGCTATGTCCATGGATCACTGAAAAGTTTCCCCCGCATTCATCAATCCAAAGGGCATTTCAGCATACATGAATGTGCCCCATGGAGTGGTAAACACTGTATTTTCTCTGTCTTCAGTCAGAACAAATATTTGATTGTAGCCATAGAAGCCATCAATCATGGAAATCCTGGATGATCCTGTCACCCTCTGTAATATATGTTCCATCTTTGGAAGGGGGTAATTCTCCTTCCTTGAGCTCCTGTTCAGGTTTCTAAAATCTAAACCGAGTCTGATTTCCCCATTCTTCTTCCTTACTGGGACCAAGTTGGCCACCCACTCTGAAAATCTCAATGGCACAATGATCTGAGTGTGTAGCAGCTTCTTCACCTCTCTCTCCATGATAGGCAACAACATAGGATTGATCTATCTTAGTTTCTGCCTAAACGGCTTTGCCTCCTTTTTCAATGGGATTTTATGCTCAATGACAGAAGTGTCATAAGTTTTGAGGTCTTCATAGGTACAGGTAAAAACATCCACAAACTCCCTCAATAATTCAATGTATTCGACCCTCTACTCCTTTGTCAGGCTTCTTAACAATTTGACAAATCTAGGTTCATTCTTGGTGCCAATGTTGCACTGAGTTGTATCAACATAATCATCTGAGATTTTCCCCTTTAATGCCACATCATTTCTATCAAAAAGCCTTTCCAAAGGAACCAGTCCCTTTGAAATAAGATTGTTGGGCAACTGCATAATGTCACTCTCTGCAATCTTACTTAGAAAATTACCATCATCAAGCTTTTCTTCGGAAACAGGGTCTTGATCAATATGCAGTGCCGAAAATTCATCAACAGTCTCCAAGAATATTTTGATCTTCAGATCATCCTCGAACACCTTCCAATGTTTGACATTGTTAGGTATGGAGGGCATGTATTTTACTTCTACATCATATCTGAATTTGGGTGGCAAGGGCACTTTGAAATTGCTTGCAGATGTAGCCATAGAATCAACCACTATGTTATTCTCTCTTGGAACGAATGAAATGTTAAATGTTGAGAAGAAACTGTCAATTAGGTCCCATACCTCATTTCTGTAACTCCCGAGTCAAGGATGCTTGGCCTGATAAGCGTTTTTGATCTGCTGGACTATCAATTTTGCATCTCCGAACACTGCTACCTCTTGAATTCCCATTTCCTTTGCATCTCTTAAACCTAAAACAAGGGATTCATATTCTGCCACATTGTTGGTTGTCTCAAACTCTAGCTTGTATGATAGAGATACGGTTTCCTGAGAAGGTGACACAAAAAACACTCTGGCACTAGCGCCTTCCCTGGAAAAGGCTCCATCAAAGAACATTTTCAAGACAGAGGTGATGGGGGGAGTAATTTCATGAGAAGTAGTGGGCTGCTTTCTGAGTTTTAAAAGAGGCTCTGGAGCGTTAGTGAGCTGTAGTAAACTGGAACCTAAATTAGTGTTAAGAGAAAAAATAGGATGGTTGGTAGGATTGGCTTTGTCATTGATTATGTAGGCCAGCTGGGCTTCTCTGGACAGTCTCCTATGTTCCCCCCAAACACTGGAATAGTAGCATAAGTTAGGTCCATTTGCAGGTTTCCCCCAAGTCTTTTTATCCAGGATCTTGACAACAACAAACCAAAATTGGGGGGAACATCAACCACTACAATGTCCATGACCACACTTTTCATGGGCAGCTGAAACAAGGTCACAACCAGATCTTTGATGACTCATAGACATTGAACTTTCTTGGAGTCAAAGGAATAGAGGTCATGATAGGCTCTGGTGACTTCTAGTCCTAATTATTCCATGACAATTTTGGGCATGAGGTTGTGGGAAGCCCCTGAATCCATCAAACAGTTGTGCAACACCTTGTCATGTATGTTCAATGATGTATAGAAGGGAGGGGATGAATCATTTTTGTCTTCTATCATAGGACCTAGGATGAATGCGGGGTTTCCATCCTACAAATTGATTGAGTCTGTGGGATGGCATGAGGTTTCAGACTGTAATAGTTTGGAGAGGCATTTTTTGAACACTTCATGTTTGATCAGTTTGGAGAGGGGCATAGGGATTCTGATTTTTTGAATTTCATGCTCAAAGTTAAAAGAGGATGCGAGCTTTTGAATTCCCCTTACTTCAGGAACATGAATCTGGACCATTGGAGAGAGGGGTTGCACCTTCTTACCTTTGTTGCTGCCTACTACTTCATTAGCGAGTTTCTCCATTCTAGTAAGTTGTTCAGGAACATTAGGTGCTCCTGTCTTCTTCTTGGATCTTAGGTTATACTTGTTTTGGTTGTTGCTAGCCTTGTCTCCCTTGCTCAACTCGTTTAGATGACTGTCCATGAGAGATTCCTTGTATGTTGATTGAGTGAGATGAGGAAAAGGAGAAGTATCTCCAAAGTAGTAGATTTCAGGATCAAGCCCGTCTATTTCCCCTTCTTCATCATTAGCTACAAAATTATTTTGAGGAGGGGCCTAAATCTTCTGATCATATCTATCTCTTCCCCTCTAGTCCCTTTGCATAATTTGGGGAGAATTATTATTTGGCCTCCTGAAATTTCCTTTGTTTTCAGTATTTTGAGGATTTATGTATGTTTGCTTCCCCTCCACCTTCATTTTCTCCATCTCTGCGGACAGAGACTTCGCTATCTTGGTCAATTCATCCATTTGAGGGTGAGGCACAGAGGGGCCAGAAGTCGAGGCTTCAAATCTTCCCTTCCTCCTGTCTGCATCAGTCTTATTTCTCAGTCTGTCAACTGCCAATACATTAGATTCCACCTCTATGGATGCATCTTGCATTTGAGCTAGGGAGGTAGCTCTTCTCTCTCTCAATAGAAGGCAAAAGTCAGGATCGAATGCATTAGCATAAGAGATTTTAGCAGAGGCTTCTGTGGGTTTTATCTCAGCAGGGATCTTATAATACATCTTATTGAATATTTTGGAGAAGTCAGAGATAGACTCTCCTTCCTTTTTCTTCAAGGACCCAAACTCTGTCATGTAATACATGAAATCTTTTTTATCTCCCCACTGCCTCAGGAATGCATTATCTAGAGCTTCAATCCTAACAATAGATCTGGGGGCCAATCCCCTAAACCATTTCCTTACCTCACCATCAAGGCTCTGGACGAAGGCTCTCATCCAAACATCTTCATTTTCAATGTTCAGGTTGTCTGCATAACTGTAGAAGGAAACAAGGTGCTCTTCTGCAGTTATGTCCTCTTCCCCAGTGAATTTAGGCATATATTTCAGGTAATCTCTAGCAGGGAGAGGATTCATAGGTTGAGGTAGGATTAAGGGGGCATATCTGGTAGCCACTATGGCATCTATTCTATTTAGAGGGGGATTAGCAGCTGCCATAGGAACAATAGGTGTAGGAGAAACAGGAGGAAATGAGGTTTGAATCGGAAAGACAAGAACTAAGCTGACAGGATGGGAGGGGAACAACATAAAATTTGGAGAATAAGCTTGCGGGCTAAAAGGAACAAAAGTTTCCCTTTCTTTAACAATAGTAGTAATAGGAGAAGGGGTGGTAAAACCTGGGGTAGGAAAATATTTAGAGGTGTTGGGTCTGAACCAAGGTACCACCTCAGGGGAGAGGGGAGTGACAAGGGTTTCTCCTACCAATTCAAGATCAGGAGGAGAAAACTCAGCAGGAACACTTCCAAAATTTAGACTACGGGAAATCATCAGAAATACCTGGTTTAGCAGTAGAAGTACCTCCTCCAAAGGACTTTCCCTTTTTGATAATCTTCTCTGGGTCAGCTTCAGGTGGTGCTAACGACAGTTGAGGAGTAGACCTTGTATGTCTGCCTCTAGAAGCCACGACTGAAAAAATAGAGTCACTTGTGGGTTTGCATCAATGGAGTCACCCAACGGAGTCGCGTCAATGGAGTCGCCAAGTGCACAGTAGCAATCTCAATAATTCTGATATCTGATGCACCTTCAGAATCAGTTAATTATTGTCATTCAATCCTAGGGAAGATATCAAAGAGAAGCTGACTTCCATTAATTTGACAGTCTCAAATCGAAATACATAACCAAAGGCTCCATAGAAACTTTACAGTCGGGAGAAAGGCTCAACCATCGATCCCTTACAAAAATGGAAAAATTGCCTACATATACTCAAAGCAAAACAACAACAGTGAAAATGAGACACTGCATTAAAAACTTTGCGTCTGCATGTTTGTTGGCAGTATGCACATGCAGTCTCTGAACGGTCGTGCACTTATGACAGACACAATCATACTTCTGACAACCTTGCGGATGAATCAACATGCCTTTAATCCTTTGCCGGACTTTCCATTTACAATGGAAACGATGTCTAACCACTCCCAACAACTTCAATAATTGCTTCCTCAGGATCAAGAATGACCTGGCCAACTCTGCACACTTGGGACATGGAGGCCCTCTCGCGCTACCACCTGGATTGGCTGAATGGCCTAATGGATAAGGCGTGGAGGCCGGTGCGAAGACTGGGGCACATGATTGGAAGTGGTAGATGAGTGGTGACCAGGCAGGGATGAGGGGACCTAGTGAATGAGGAGGTGACGAGGAAAAGATTGATCAAGGGAAGATGTGTCACTTATGGTGGGATGATCTGGAAGGGAGCGGGAGGCAGTAATCGGCAAGTGGAGGTGGGAAACGGTTTACCAGGTGGGGTGGGGGGGGAACGACATAGGAGGCGACACGATAGAAGGGGGGGGCCATGACAATACCACTCCATTCTGGACCCCACCCCCCCTTATTAATGGAAGAATGAAAAAGTGGGTCCGGAATCGCTTGAGCATCGTTGATCTAGGTGCCCCAATCTCGACCGTTGGGAAATGCGCATCCAATTGCGGACCCCCCCCCCTCCCCCGCCCCTTTTTTTTAAAGGTAGAACGACGAGGGGGCTCCGTAATGAAACTTTGGCTGTAGATCTCGGGGGGCATATCTTGACCGTCCAAATCTGCTTGTTCGTTAAAGTAACGCGCCATCCTTTTAAAACTTTGGGATAAATTGGTTTTCCAAATTTTTCTTTTCTCCCAAGGGGACACTTCTTTTAGGAAAATACCCCATACATGATTATGTGCTAACACCACGAAATAACTAAGTTCAGGCACAAACTGTTAAGCCATTGGAGAAGCCCTAACACGTTTGATAAAAAATGTGGTTTTGGATTTGACACAATGAATAAATTTAGGCCCTTCATCGGGATGTGGTCAAGATGTGACCTCAGTAATTGATTGGTTTGAAGGGAAATATCTTGACCCTTGATAGATGATGAGCATAAATCCATACTCTAAAATCAACAAGGGTCGTTGATTCGTCGAGAGTGATCATGGATGATCTTGGATAGTTGGGTCCATGGAGATTAGCGTGGTTGGAGAGTCCTTGTCAAAATTACCTTAGAATCCAAGGAATGACCTAGACCATCCATCGGGGTGAGGCCGCGATGAAAACTCAGTTCTATATCTTGGTGAACCTCATTGGAACGGTACCAAGGAAAAATGGGGTGATGTCACCATGGCATACCTTGCCGACTAATATCACCATCATGTCCCTGGAGGTCACATGCTAATTGAGGATTGGAGAAAAGGGAAAAGTAAATTCCTTTTCAGGTCTCCACATGATTCAAGCATCATTGAAATTGAGCTGACAAACCAATGAGATGGAGACCCTATGTGAGTACCTCATATCCCAATGGAAGGAAGCCACGTGTCACCCTAATAAATTCCACGTGTCAAGTGATATGTGTATTAGATGTCACCTTGCGTTTCATTCCACGTGACGGTAGAAGAATAAAAATGTCTAAGTATCTAGACTCCAAGGATTCATGAAATAAACTAAGTTTTGAGACTTCTCGAACTCAGGAAAGTGAAGATCGTAGAATTACCTCTTCGTGAGTCTGAGAGTTCGAGAGTCTGCGAAGGTAAAAAATGGCTATGTATCGGGACTCCACAAACTCATGAAATAAACTAAGTGTTCAGACTTCTCGAACTCATGAAAGTGATTCGTGGAGTTACCCCTCCGCGAGTTCGAGAGTCCGAGAGTTCGTGAAGGTGAAAAATGGATAAGTATCGAGACTCCACAGACTCATGAAATAAACTAAGTATTGAGACTTCTTGGACTCATGAAAGTTAGGATCGTATAACTACACCTCCATGATTCAGCGGAGGGAAAAATGACTAAGTGTTGAGACCCCTCAGAATCATAAAGGTTGGGGTCATAGAATATTTCCTCCATGAGTATTCAGATCAGTGAGTCCACGAAGATGGAGAAATGACTAAGTGTCGATATTTTTTGGTCAGACTAAATGAAAGGAGAATTATAAAAATATGTATCTGAGTGTCCGCAAGTCCATGAATCCACAAATAAAAAGGTTTTGTCATAAAAATCCTTTGAATAAGAACATTTGAGATGTGAATGGAAGAAAGTAAGATAATATAGATAAAACGAGAAAGAAATTAGACACCCCACCCCTTAGAATCTTTAAGGGGCCAGGTATGTTACATACAAGAGGACCCTAGTTCATTAGATAATTTTTCATGGAAGAATGATTTTTTATGGTATCATGATCACCTATATTTATGTAAGAATTTCCAACTCAAATAGAAAGTCCTTCAATAATTGAACACTTCTCCTATACGAGGACATTCAAGATTCTTGAAAATGTACCACAGGATCAAGCAAGATTTTTTATGGGAAGGTCTTGAAAATGATGTTCAAAATTTTGTGTCAATTTTTTTTTTTTGTGAACAAAAAAAGGGAGAGACAATCACTATGTCAGGTCTCCTACAACCATTATCTATACCAAGTCAATGTTGGGAAGAAGTTTCGATGAATTTTATTACAGGTTTATCTAAAACCAAAGAAAATACTTTCATCATGGTACTAGTGGATTGAGTGACAAAGTATGGACATTTTTTCTCTCTTTCTCATCCTTTTAAAGAAAGTATATCAGCTGCAACATTCATGGAAACAATTCAAAAGCTACATGGAGTCCCAAATATTATTGTAAGTGACAAAGATCTAATTTTGACTGGAAGTTTTTGGACTGAATTACTTTCTTGTTTGGGTACTCAGTTGGCTCACAGATCATCTTACCATCCTCAATCCAATGGGAAAAATGAGATCGTGAATAAATTTCTAGAAGGATATATTTGTTGCTTTGCATTTGATAAACAAACACAATGGGTCATGTGATTTCTCTTGGAGGAATGGTGATAAAACATATCCTCTCATACTTTGTAAAAATTGTCCCCATTTCTAACGCTTTATGGGTATAATCCTCCATCAATTACATCACCCTCTAAATGAAATAAAAAGGCTCAAGGAGTGGAAGACCACATAGGGAATGAATAAGAGGTTCTCAAACTATTGAAGGAAAATGTGGTTATGGCACAAAATAGGATGAACAAACAAGTCGATCAACATTAGAGTGAACTGGAATTTGAAGTGGGGGATTGGGTGTTTTTGAGGCTACAACCATATAAATAAATGTCCCTCAAGAATAAAAATAAGGAAAATAAATTAACACTCAAATATTATGGCCCCTATAAGGTCTTGCAAAGGATAGGAGGTATGTCTTACAAATTGGAGTTGCCTCCATCTTCATGTCTACATCCATTCTTTGATGTTTCTTAATTAAACAAATTCATTGACAACAATATCAAAGTCCAAACTATCATACCAAAGATTAATGAATAAGGGAAAATCATACTAGAACCAAAAACAATCCTTTAAACAAGCATTAAGGAGTGGGGAAATTGAGCAATTACACAATACCTGTTCAAAAGGAGGAACCTACCAGTGGAACATCTGGCATGGAAAGCTGCATTATTCTTATAGAAGCAGTCGTCTTTAGTCAATTTTTTAGGAACACTTGTTTGAAGGGGAGGGGCATGCTAAAGCCTAGGAGAAGCCCCATGTTATGTATCAAACCCCTTATTGAATTATTACACTTCTTGTGTTATATTTTTACGTAGGATAGAACCCCTTCATTATAATTGTACCATTTGTCT